>JAGGNH010000170.1:0-103918 GCA_026586065.1 Dioscorea zingiberensis
ATAGTGGTTTCCGGCGACCTCCGGCCGCTCCAAGGACAGTTTCTGTCCATTTTTGTGTTCTACGTGTGCGATCGATCGTTTTGCATATATAATTCATAATTTTTGGAGATCGTATGATTAAGTTATGAATTTTTAAGTTTGATCGATTTGATCGTTAGATTTAATGATCTGTGAAGTTAGGACGTCGGATGGACTTGTAGTTTTGATATGATGATCTTATGACTGTCCCGAGTGGCTTTGTGTGGTCATGAAGATCCGACCGTTGGATCTTCGTATAAATGTAAAAGCATTGATTAGGGGAAGCGATTAGAGTGAGGAATCCGTCAGTCGGATTTTTCATTATAAATTTTGTGGAGATGTTTGTAGGGCGATTCAGGAAGATCGACTGTTGGATCTTATGATAATTTTGGAGGATGATCTAAGAGCGTCCGTGAGGATCCGTAGATTGGATCATCATATAAATCGATCGGCCGTTGGATCATCATTAAATTAGAATCCGACCGTTGGATTTCCGTATATGTGTGGTTTATGAATGATTGCTAAGTTAAGATCGTATCGACTAGGTGATTGGCCGGTTTGAGTTGGTGGGCGATTGTGGATCGTATTTTTGAGCTAGATTGAAAGGCGGGATTATGAGAGGTGGAAATGAAGCCTCCATTGGATTAGTTACTAATTACGAACCCGATACAATTAATTGCTTTATTTTGTTGCGATCCGCGCGAACTATTGTTGGTGTTACTAGACATTCACGTGTGCAGATGTATGCGTATATATATTATTAACCATTGAAATAATATGTATTGTTAGGTTAATGTTGAGTTATTGTTGAGAAACAATATATTGTGAGAGATATTGAGTTTGTGTTGAGAAACAATATATTGTGAAGGTGTTGAGTTTTGTGTTGAGGAACAATAAATTGTTGTATGTGATCTGTAAGATCCCACTAGGAGTCCGCAATTGTGACCATGGCGTCTAATAGTGAGATCGGCGCTACGTCTTAGGGTGAAGTGGTTATTAATAGTATTAAATAAATATTAATCACGTCTGTGCAGTAGGTACGAGCCAGTGGATAGTTCACGTTCAGGTTAAGAGCTCTGAGTCACATGCTGCCAAATGTGGAGTGACCTTGTAGGTGAGTGAGTAACTCATAGGTGTCAATATATATATATAGTAACCTTATGAGGGAAATTAGAGAGTAACTCATAAGGGTCTATATATATATATGAGTCTGTCTACCTATAGAATGTTGGGAAATCTTATGGCCGAATTTTGAGAGTAGCTCATAAGTGTCTACATGTATATATGAGAGTGAGTGATCTTATGAGCTAAATTGAGAGTAACTCACTTAAGTGTCTATATATATATGTAGAGTGAGAAAGTGAGAAATACTTGATGGGTTTGTGGTGATGCTTGGAAATCTAATGGAAATTAGCGGTTCTTTCTTGTTTACTTTACTCATCTTGGCTTGTAAAAAGCTTTACGGGTTTTGTGTTGTTTGCAACTCGGTACACTATTCAAATTGTGCTTGGGTAATCCCCTCTGAGGACAGGAGAACCGGGGCCGGTGATAGATCGCGGTTAGGTTAGTGTGGTAGAGTTTTACAACAATTGTAAGTTGTGAGTGTGTATTCTATGCTCATTTTATTTTGGGCTTTATAATATATTGAGAGAGTGAATTGTAGATAATAGCCGAACTTCGAAGTTTGAATTTGAGGTTTTTGTTTTGTAATTGTAATTCAGGTTTGAGGATTTAGATTTATCATTCAAAATCCGAGGCGATAAGTGTCTTAAGTTATTTGCTTGTGAATAGTGACGTTTTTGTATGTAAAGATTAACTTGTATTTCTTGTCTTTTGTAAGTTACTAAGCTTTTGTACATCTTAATGTTGTTCCAGAATCTCCATGTATGTAAGGCCTTCTAAACTTCCTAACAAGAAAGAGATTGAAGAAAGGCTAGAAGCTTGTTTGAAAAAATCCTCCTACACTTGAGTCTGAGGAAGACCGTCTTCCTTGACATTCAAAGAGTACACAGTGCTTGAGAGCAAGGGAAGAGGGTCTATTCTTAGGAATCTACTCCCACCTACTCCTACTCCATCTCCTCCCTTCCACGTTCACACCTTACTTTGTGGTTTCATCCGAAACTCTACTCACCACCTTCACTCCACCACTGCTTCCACCCACCGCCTGAAGTAAGGTAAGGGAAGAAAGAATGGCATCCATTAGGGAACTATCCACGGCAACGGTCGAGGGAGGGAGGACCCCTCACAGGGCATTGTGTACCCTGCCCACTTGGCCCGAGGGAAGACAAGCGAGTTTGAACTGAAGAGTGGACTATTGCACCAACTCCCTATCTTCCATGGGCTTAATATGGAGGGCCTTCCAATAAGCATCTTAGAAGAACATTCCGGGCTGTGTGTTCTACAACATACGACCTGAGGCAGGAGATGAAAAGCATTACGAAAATGAAGAAGCATCATTTCCATTCTCCTTAGATAGAGCCAAAAGATTGGCTATATGAGGATACACATTTGAGATATCACTTCAAAAATAGGAAACAATGAAAGCCTTTTTGGAAAATACTTCCCAGCTTCAAAAGGTGGTCATCACCTTTCCGAGGGGAAGAAACTTCGGTGGAATTAGAGCAAGCCCCATGATAGGAGTCCTATGGTGCCTACTATGAAAGGTTCAACTCAGCTCCTTACTTGCCCGATGCCCTGACACGCTCCAGGATGAAGGTAAACCACTGGAAACCACCTTCACGTGGTTTTTATGAGGGACTCTTACCCTTAGAGGCAAATGCTTGATCTTTGCTTGTTGGAGGAGCTTTGTGAGACCAAGTCACCTAGCGGTGGAGGATGCTAGAGGAACTTGTGAGAATGCGTGCCTAAACAATCAATCAATATGAGGGGTATAGGAGGGCCTCCATTCGAAAGGTGCATGAGGTGGGAAAAGAATCTGCCATTGAGGACCCAGTAGAATAAGCTCACCTTCCTAATGAACCAAGTCGTCACTTCGAGGGACGAGAATTGCCACCATTTAGCTTGTAGGGGTATGCTGCTATGCAAGGGCATGATTCTCCCGGTGCCCTCGACTTCGATGAAAATGGAGGATGGGAATGCTGCAGAATGCTATTGGGAGGATATCAAGAGGGGGGATATCAAAGGAGGACGCTTCACGTCCCCAGGCATAAACCCTTATTCAAATACGTACATTTAACCAGGGATGGGAGGACCATCGACCCAGTGGACCAACAGTAAGCGTTGGAATCCTCTTGGTGGGAACTTCCAACTTCCGGCGTCCTGGGGCCTTCATTTCCAGGATCTTCTTTTCAAAGGCCACTACATGCCTCCTCAGTGATTGAGGGAAGTTCCAACTCTCCACTATGATAAAAGCGTTGGAGGCCTTGACTAGCTCTACACAAGCCTTGACAAACTCTACTCGAGGCTTTGATTAAAGGACAACTATGAGACCCATTACGAGGACATTGCAGACCTTAAAAGCGGATGGGGGCCAAGTTGTGGACTTCATGAGAGCCAAGATCCATGAGGCCCAGGGAAGCTCCACAGGTGTCACGCGATACCTAACCCAAGGGGTAATGTGCCGAGAATGCATGCGGTTGTGACCACAAGGGAGTGGGCTGACCATTTGTGGATCAACCTGAAGCCACCCCGAGAGAAGGCCCAAGTGAGGCATGAGAGATTGAGGAAGACCAAGAACCCACCAAGTTGGGTGGTAGGGAGAGGACCACTACCAGCGTCGAAAAGAGAAGAAACCAAAGGCCGTCGTCCTCTCGACCAATAGGCAAAACGGATTAAAAATTAAAGGTATTCATTCCTAACTTATCAGTCAATTGGTTATTGCTAACCCTTCTTCTTCTTGCATACCCTTCCCCACCTTGGGTTTGCCAAATCTAAGAAGGATGAGAGTGACCAAGCTATCTTGGAAACTTTTCAAGAAGAAGTGCAAGAGTGAACCTACCACCCCTCTACAAAGCCATCGAGCAAGTCCACTAAGTATGCCAAGAGTTCCTCAAAGAGCTTTTGCACTACTAGGAGAGTAAACCCGTGAAAAGGAGGTGGTAAAGGTAGGTGAAAATATCTACACTTATGATTCATGGGAAAATTTCTCCCAAAGTGTAAGGATCTGGAAGCTTTACTATTCCATGTACTATTGGTAACTCTGCTAAGCTTTAAGAATGCCATGCTAGACCTAGGTCGCGTCACATTAATGTTATGCCACTAATGCATTGTATGGAAACCTAGGTCTAGGGGAACTTAAATCACGATAATATTTATCATTGAGTTAGTGGCCAGTCAATGCATACCCTAGAGGTTTGTTGGAGGATATTGCTTGTGGAGTTAAAGACTAGATCCACATTTTGTGCTTACACATTTGTCAATCACATCTAGCCCTTCATTTCCTTTGATCTCCACCCTAATAATAAGACATGGTGGATAAATATCACACCAATTCATATCGTTTTCATAATATTTCTCCCCTAATGGCCAGGAAATTGTCTTATTAAAGTGACAACTTCATGAGATGTCACGATAAATTATAATTTCCTTGTTAGGAAGGTTGCAGCAATGATTTGTATTATACAACAATGTAAAGTATGTATCTGAGATGAGTCTACATGGCGTAGTAGATAAAATAAGAACACACATTAGTCACGCCAAAATAATTTTATTTGGCTCAGTAAGGGGTACAATTCATGATATAGTATCACATTGAGTATACTCATAGTTGATTAATACAACACATAAAATTAGATTGGAAATTTCATCACCAATATATGCAATGGTATTCCACATAGGTAACATAATACGAGCTTAGTTAGGTCATCAGAAATCAAGATCTAGGCTCTTGAGATGATTATTACCTTAGCTTTTGGAAGCATCAATTGTGAAAAATTATCAACAATTGCAATGGATCATGTCCATAGTTGCATTATATGCATACAGGAACAACTATGTTTGTCATTATATTTATCATGAAACATTTCATGGTTCAAACTAGATTTATTAATGAGCCGTGGTTCATATTACTTGTTTGACAACGAAAACAAATGTCAAAAATTATATACTCGAATTTAGAGTGCAGGGGCCCAGTAAGTCCATATGAGTATAAGCATATCCTCCAATAAATAATAGATTTAAGGACCACTATACTCATACTCAAAACATTTGGTTTGAGTCTTCACAATGAAGCATTACAGGTAGGTGAGCGAGAGGTTCATAGCCTCATAAAAGAAGGACCAAAAGATTCTAACATAGTGGAGATCCCGAGAAACAGAGGTTTGATCTATTTGATTGTATAACAATCGGTGGAGGAATTTTAAGTCCTCATGAAATTGAATCAAAACATGTAGTTCGATATCATTATAAATTGACAATTTTATATCAAATTATTAGATAAGATGATCAAATTGAAATGCGTCAGAGCTCATGAAAAATACATACCTCGATTACGTAGGAAATATAATTAATATTTTGATACCAATATGTAGTACCATATATGTCAAAATAGAAATGATTCATTTAGAGTGATGGTAGAAATATGCATTAATATAACATTATAAAATAATCAATAAAAGCGTGTAGTCTAGTTAGTTAAAATATTATTTGGTTAGCATCGAAAAGACACAGGTTCAAGTCAGCTGATGGAAAATAATTTATTTATTTTCTAAGCGACATAATCATATATGAGGTAGATATGACCAAAAATAATCATAAGTAATAAATGTTCATTATGATTTATAAAATAAATAACTATGGTAAGTATCAAAAATGGTAATAGAATGATAATAAAAATGAGTTATTAATAACAATAACTACCCGGATAATAGTAATTGAAAGCGTTATCATGATAATTTATAGCTCTTGCAGCAAATACTCATGACAAATTGATTATGAAAGAATTGTAATAAAGGTAATTTAAACGCAATAAATGTGATTAAGCGGATAAAGATAATGGAAACATAATTCGTTTAATCGGTGCTTGAAAACATAGGCTAAACAAAATAAATAGAGAGACAACGCCTAAACATAGGCTTAAAATTTATAGAGTGTCAAAGAAAACCACACGCTGATCATGCCAATCAATATGTTTTCCATTGTCACAAAAATCGGGACTTTGAGCTTGTTATCTTCAGCGTGATTCTCCACATAATTTTAGTTGGGGAGGTAATCATATGTTTAAGCGGAATTGAAAATCATTGGCCAGTTAAAAAGTTGCGAAGTAGCGAAATGCGTCTAAGATTCGTATTGGGCTCTAGATAGAACAATGGTTTTCACGGTGAGAGTAAATGCGATCGTATTAGCACTTAAATCTCAAGTGGATCTTTCATAGTAAGGTAATCATCTTTTAGGATCTTATCAGATGATAGCGCCTGCAAAGAAAATCATAGGTTTGGCGGGATCTTGCACAAATGACTTATTGTCAGCATTAGCATTTTCAAAGTTTTTAGCGGCCATAAGGTGAATTTCAGCATCAAATAGTTATTGCGGGGAAATTTTAAAGAGAGATCATAGTCCAATTTTGTTAGATGTCATCTTTCTATAAAGAGAAAAGATGAGATATATTAGGATCCATAATTGGTAGAACAATATGATTTCTATGAAAAATTCATATCTGAAACAAGGTTTAGAAGAGTTCATAAATGAACAATGGATCCCATAAGGGAACACCGCGAGAAAAACATTAGGTGTGATGTCTATAGAACCATAAGTTCTAAGACTACTCGGTCAGAGGACTGAGTCTTGAGCAATGCGTATAGTTCTCATTTATGCGTATATGAAATATAAATTTTCAACAATTATATTATATAAAGATACATACAAATATATGTAAATGATACGCGCATAAAAGAAAATTGATATTCATCTAGGAAAGAAGAAAAAACTCATAGATCATTAGCCTTGGTCATAGCAAGCTATGTTGCACCATAAAACCTAACGGATCATCATAGAGTTCAAAGAAGAAAGAAGAAAAATAAAGAGCAAATTAGGTGCGATAGCGTGTTATAAACTAGAAAATATAGAGATAGAAGAGAGAAAAGCGAGAGTATGGAGGAAGTACAGAAGTATATATTTCATTCTCATTAGACCCCTTTATATAGGAGTAATGTTTACATCATAAGGACATAAGCAATGAATATTTCACGATTGAGCGACCACGTATATAATATTTATAACAACTTGTAAATTATTTTGTAATTTAATAGAAAATTAGTTAATTAAAGGTACTTGGGTTGTTATTTTTTTATTGTTACTTTGAACTTGACGAGTTTTAATTGTTGGTTATGAACATGGGTAAAGAAGGAATAGGTGAAGGCGTGTTTATTAATATTGGCCTAAACCCCTTATTGGTACCTAAGGATTCCAGGTCCCTTAAGGTTGAGAAGGCGGCCTTTATGCTAACATTCATTGAACTGTCTTCACACTTAGGACTTTTTACATCCAAGTAAAAAGTATAGCCTATGTGGGGTGAATTGTCTAGGAAGGGGACAAAAGCGTTGATTCTCATAGCGGGTTACCGGATTGAGGGAAATGCTTACAAATGGGGAAAGTAAACCTGCACTATGTAGGAGTAGCCTATGCCAAAATGGATCCCACTACCTCTTGTGTTAGCCCTCCCCTACCTGCACAGCCCATTTCGGTAAGGTTGCCCAAAGGATGTAGGAGGACTCGACTTAGTGTCTTAGGCTTGATTATACTTGGGCCGCCAAGTCCAGCTTGATTTACCGCTTGGAATTAAATTTGATATCAATAATATTTATGACAAAAGCGAAAATAAAATGTCTGAGATATGTTTAGCCTTGATACATTTAAAGGGTATATTGGATTAAAACATAATCTTGGAAAGGTGGGTATTACGACAGCCCATTGCACTCAAAGAGATTCCACACATGTTCCCGATACCTAAGTGTTAGAAAATAATTGTAAAGTAAAAGAAAAAATATAAAATGTAAATAGTGGCCGTTTTGTACTTGTGTGAAAGCTTTGTGTATATCTTGTCTAATTATATTTGTAAAGGGTATACTTAAAGAAAATACAAATGGAGTTATGAATTTTTGTTAAATACTTAATTGTTGTAAGTGTGTAAAATGTCGTATGAAAAAGTAGACAAGAGAAGACGGCCCTTTTGTTAATAGTGGCCTTAACCCTTCATTAGCGTACCTTTTCTAAGGTCTTATGAGGTTGAAGGCTGGCCTTTATTAGCACTTGGAGAACTTGAGTTTAACACACTAAGGAAGTAATTTTCCAAGGTAAGGGGGCATTACAGGATGGTGTCTTAGGTTGAGACCACGGGTGATGAGGTTCAAATTGGATCTAGGAGATACTATATAGGCTGTCGTAAACCACAATGTGGGGAAGTAGCCAATAGAGGGCATAATATAAACTACCTCCAATGAGGGAGTAGCCTCAAAATGTAGTACATCACCAAAATGAGTCACTCCCTCTCCATACTTACCTCTTAATCTGGCTATCTCGGCTATACGAGAACAAAGAGAAGTAGTGACTTGCATGTCTATGGCGGCCCCTATCCCTATATACGTAGCTCACCAATAGTAGTAGTTTCTAGTTGGGCTCGACTTACAACTTGGAATCAATTGAGAATATTAACTATGTTTATAACATTTTCCATGTAAAAATAAAGTACTTGTACATACCCTTCCGCGTGTAAATTGGTTTTGTTTTTGCCCCTTACTTCTCTTACTTGTCCAAACACTTTGCTGCAAAATTAGGCCTCTTTTTGTTGCCTTGTGAATAGTGACGTTTTTGTATAAAATATTAACTTGTATATCTTGTATTTTGTAATTTACTAACTTGTGTACTTCTTAATGTTGTTAAGGATATCCATGAATGGCGGAGCCTTCTAAAATCCCTGAGTGCACGAGAGATTGAAAGAAAGACACTTTCGTTTGAAGAATCCTCACAACTTGAGTCTGAGGAAGACCTTCCCTCTTTGCCATTCAAAGAAGATTACAAATTTAACGAGCAAGGGAAGAGGATCCTATTCTTCCACGAGGAGTCCCACATCACCCTGCACCTACTCCATCTCCACCCCTTCCACGTACACACTTCACCTTTGGTTTTAGGTCCAACTCCACCACCACCTTCACTTCACCACCTGAAGAAGTCGAGGAAGAGAGAATGGCATCCATTGGGAACTCTCCCACGACCTTGATCGAAGGGAGGACCCTCCTTCCAAGTATTGTGTACCACCTGCCCCTGCTTTAGCGGGGAAGGCAGGAGATTTGAAATTTCAGAAGAGAGGTGGATTATTGCACCAGCTCCCTATTTTCCACATGTAAGCCTCAATATGGAGGGCAGCCCGGCAAGCATCTTGAGCATTCCGTGCTGTGTGTGCAAATATGCAACTCACAAGGAGGCGGATTAGGAGAACATTACGAAGATGAAGGCATTTCAGATTCTCCTATAGGCCGTGTGAGCCAAAGAGATTGGAACTATATATGAGCTTCTGCTTTGGACCATATATCACTTCATGGGAACCAATGATAGATGAAGAACTTCTTAGAAAAGTACTTCCCGGCTTCCGAAGGTCATCAACACAGGAGAGAAAGAAGCTTCGATTGGAAGTCAGAGCAAACCCATGAGATAGAGAATTCCTAATACGCCTCACTATGAGGAAGGTTCAATTCCTTACTTAGCATAATGTCCTCAACATCCCAGGATAGAAGAGATGAGACCACTCACTTACATATTTTATGAAGGACTCCTACCTTTGGAAAGGCAAATGCTTGACTCTCATCTTTAATGCTTGTTGGAGAGAGCTTTTAATGCTGGATAAGTCACTGCTTCTTTGGGAAAGAATTCAGATTGCTAATGGAGTACACTAGGCACTCCAGCGGTATGAGGGGTGTGAGAGACAAACCACTGCGTAGAGGTAAAGCTGAGGTGAGCACTAGTCACTGCCATACGTGCTTGGATCAATTGAGCAAACTCACCCTTCTTGTGAACAAGGTGGCGACTACTTTCAAGGCCAAGGAGGACTTCACGCTTGTAGAGGTATGCTTGCTACCCGAGGACATCCCTCTGGGATCAATGTCCTCCAACTAAGAGGTAGAGAATGGTGGTTGGGAGTGCATGCGGAGGGAAATGCCATAGGAGGATATCAAAGGGAAACCAAGGGGTCCCCGTCGTCCGACTTCAAAAGTGGACCAACAGTAGAGAATGTTGGAACCACTCTTGGTGGGAAGTTTCCAAGCGTCCTCAAGGACCTTCATTTCAAGGACAGCCTTCTTTTCAAAGGCCTTACATGCCTCCTCAACACAAGCAGTAGGAAATTCAAATTCCCACTACTTGATAAGGCGATTGGAGGCATTGACTAATTCCACTTTCGAGGCATTGACTGGAGTGCCGCGCAGGACTTTGCTTTCAAGGACCAGCGGGGAACCACACACCAAGGACATTCGCGGCCTTAAAGAAGGCTGAGATGGGACAAGTGATGAGACTTCATGAGCCAAGAAGTTTTCATGAAGCCTGGTAGGCTTCGAAGCAACACAATTCCCAAACCCAAAAGGGAGGGCTTTGAAGGCCCAACCAAGCGAGGGGGCGAGAGGAAACCAAGTCTAGGCTGAAAGACTATAAACATTAAAAGCCCATTTGTACTTGGGAGAGCAACCCAATTGAAGGAAGTAGGCTGTGGAGGGAGCCTTCAGCAGCGAGATTTGCTTCTTCTTCCCCTACTTCTTTATTTTTGTAACTTTTGTTTTTTTTCTTTGAACTTTATTTTTTAATGTAGAAATTCCATCTCCTCTTATTGCTTAGAGTGTTTCATTGCATTAAGCTTATAATTGATTAGTTATTGAGGACAATGCAATATTTAAGTGTGGGGAGAAGATATTTACATTTTTGTCCTTTTATTTTTGAGTCATATATTAGAAAATTACAAAAAAATGAGAAAAAATGTCAAGAAATAAAAAAATTTACGTTGCTTTTTGTTTTATTTTTTGAGTCATAGGATATGCCCTTTCCAACTGTCTAAGATGATTCACATATCTACTAAAGAGGTTATGGCTAAAAGAAGGATCACAATATTGAGATGATTTTAACATGAGTATTCTTTGGATTAATTAGGAATATATGAAAATGTATATGCATGTGTAGTGGATATGGATCTAAGTGACCTTGAGTACAGAATATGAAAGGCATGTTAAAGATAAGTTTTTGATTCATAAAGCCCATGTGAGATAATTGAGCCATGTCCCACTTTTTCTTAGAGTGAAAATAGAAAAATATATATTCTTAAATTCTTGGCGATGTTTTGATGATCTCATTATTCTTTCATCTTGATTGATTGCTTGCCATAGATTAAGTTCCCAATAATGGACTAGAGGAGATGCTTTGGGAATTAGGCTCTTGTGCTTGTTGGAGGCGTATATCAATACATGGCCTGATTACGGAGAAAAGGATAGAGGCACCCTAGGAATTACCACCGTTCTTGCCATATAAACTTTGTGTCCCTATTTAGTATTACCCGTTAAGTGGGACTCCCTAGATAAAGCCCCTTTGGAGCCTACATTAAGCCTTTTTAGATTTCATCACCCTTAAAATCACTTAACCATGAAGAGAGCTTAGTATAGTGACAACCTTACTTGCTTTGTTCTACCAGAACTTAATTTGGAGCTATCTACTTTGAGACATACTACATGGGTTTGGCGCTAAGGATAGGAACAGATTGAGAAGAGGTGAAAGAAGTTCAAGTGTGGGGAATCTTGTCTATAAAAGGAAAAAAAATATGGCAGAAAGCCGTGAAAATGAAAAGAAAGAAAGAAAATATATGCGGCTAAAAAAAGAAAAAAAAAAGAAAGAAAAAGAAAGAAAAATATATGTTTATGGATTAAGTCCCCATACTTGAAGTGATTTAGGAGTTTACTTTGAATTGAAGAGCCCACTATAGAAAAATTTGGCCTTTGTCCATTTCACTATAGTTCAGAAGAGAAGTTTACAATGAAGATTGGGCCCAACACTTGAAGACATTTGGCCTTCTATGTACCCTCTATGGGGAAGTGGCGTTTTTAGAAATGCCTTAGTGGAATTTTAAGGAGTCTCTATATTTACATGAGAGCTCTACTAGGTTTTTAGAACTTACTTTGATAAATCATTACACCTTTCGTTTCTTTAAACCTTGAGCCTTGAGCCCCATTTACAACCCTATGAGGAGGACCTGTCAGATCCCTTAAAGATGGGACAGCCTTTGATGTGGAGATGAGTTACAAGAGTTGAACCTATGGCAGTCCATTAAATTGCAAGTAGTTGAGTATCCCTTCATGAGATCTTTAAAGAAAATATATATGTGCTTTTCGTTTCTATAGATATGCTTGACACTTTTGTTTTATCTTTCACATATACTTGAGTGATTATAGAAGCTTTTAAGCATTGTCATGATCTGAGAGGAAAGAAGAAGGGATATACTTTGTGAGAGATTTGAATCATACTTATGCGGAAGCATATTATATTGAGAACTCATCACCATTATTTACAACAAGTCCTACTTATGTATGTCGCGGATTATATGTTTTAATTAACTCTTGAATGCTTAAACATTGATTCTTGAAAGTTTGAATATGCTAATCTTGGTGTTGTGAAAGTAAGAGATTCTTTGAGGACAAAAGAAGTTGAAGGGCAATAGAGAAGTCATTGTATTTTTTATAGAGTCTTTTAATTTTTAGATTTGGAGTCTTGAGTGTGTGTCTTTGTTTGGGGATTTTGCTTCAAAGAGGGACTAGCAAAAGCTAGAGGTGTGGGGAATACGATAGGGAGGCATTTTAATCACGCTGACGTTTTGCTGCTTTCCTACATTTCTTGCATTATTTCCTTATTAAAACCCTGTTTGGAAAGGGATTTCCATTCTTTGATTGGGAGAGAAGTTCCTATTTGTAGAAAAGTTTCTATTTTGTATATTTTGTAGTTTCTATTTTTCATTTTTTAGAAAAGTTTCCCACATTTTCAGTTTAGGAGAAAGTTGCCGTTTTTCATTTTTAGGAAAGTTTTCTATTTTTTCTTACTAGTTTCTATTTTTCAGGACCTCCGAGGGGCTAAAAGAAGTGGAAATGAACTCACAAATGGAAGAGAAGAGCTTACTGCGAAGACACCAAAGGGAGCAAAATGAGGAACAATGGAGCCACGAGAAATGAGCGAGAAATGAAGAAAGAAAGATTTTCCTAGCTTCAACGAGGAAACCACTCACCGAAAAGGAGGAAAGCTTACCAATGGAAGTTTCCAAACGTTACTATGAAAAGAAATGGAAAAATAAAAGTGTTATAGGCGTTGGAAGGTGACAAAAGGCCTTGAATGAGAAGCAACAAGGCCCAAGAACTCTCAAGACTTATTGGATTTTTAAATAAAATTGGATAAAGGCCACACAAAGCCCATGAAATTAGGGGTTGTGGCACTTAATGGATTAAACTTCCTAGAAGTCTTTTGCCGTGAAGTATCAAAGAGAGAAACAAGGAAGGGTAGCGTGAAAAAATCAGAAAAATAAAAAGAAGATTTAGGTTGAGATTTTCTAGGGCAAATAGATTTTATAGAAAGAAAAATATTTTTGGGAGACTTAAGAGTCTTTGCGTGCAAGAGAGAGAACAACGTGAGAATCCAACGAAAAAGATAGGAATCAAAGGAAAAATCAAGAAGGAAAGCGTTGGGAGAAAAGAAATAGGGAGAGTTTTTAAGGAAAGAGAAAAGTGTGGACCCAGCAAGAAAAAGCTCAAAAGAATCGTCTAGGTTTTCATCCCTAAATTCCCTAAGAGGAGTTTTGGCGAATTTAAAGTATAAAATCATAATATATCCCATATGGGAATTACGGCAACTATATATTAGGGAATTATTTTGGAGCTTTACTTGATTGGATTTGGATGACATCACTTAGGGCTTATTGGCTTCATGAAGTTGGTTGGAGCGTGTGGCATGATTAAAATTGAATTTCTTGTAGGAAATAAAGGGAGATTATACGGCAGGAGACCAAGTTGCAATCGTCCCCTATATATTTCCCTCTCCATTGTGGCCGTTTTACGTTCCTCTCCCATCATTATAATTTACAGACTTAGAAAAATCAGAAAATCCCTTTAGCATAGCCGTGAGTTCTCTCCATCCTCTAGAGCAAATACGAGTTCAAGCAAGACCAAGGAAGAAAGAAGACAAGCCGTGACCTATTCACTCCACCATCCGCCTTTTGGAAGACTTGCTTTCGAGCTTCAAAGAATTCATCTTTATTCACCCATCGCATCATCTTCCATCCGCGGTGTAATTTGGCCGACCTGCCTTTTGTAACCTTTTACTTTGAATTTGGGTGGTTTTGTTCTGATTTGACATATGTGTTTGAATGATTATTAAATTCACAGAATTTTTATGATTAAATGAGAATTTTCAGATTCACATGTGTATTCTTGAAAGTTTGCTTATGTGAGGTTTTGTTTTGAATTAATTTTGCATTATAGGTAGCTTTTGTATTTTAATCTTATGTAGTTGCAAACACTTGGGGTTTTATGTGAATATAATTGATGCTAGGTTCAAAGAACATGGGAAATCAACTTTTGTTTTCACATTAGTAAGAACTTGAATCAAAGTAGTAAAGGTTTTGTACAAAGGTCAGATTTAATTAAAGAAGAATTGCAATTAGGTGGACTTTTCCATACTAAGTTGTACACTTGGAGTTGATAGCCTTTCTATGGCTGCTTTGTCGTTAGACATGTCGCGATTGGCCAGCCCAAAAACTTACTAGGGCTTGAATGCATGTTTGATAGGATGAAATCTTGAATGTACTTTCACTTTAGATTAATTAGCATTGAAAGTAAAATATGAGGAAATTATTTTGCTTTCCTAACTTGTTTTCACATGATCAACTCCCTTTCTCATGACTTAAGATGAACAATATTAGAGGTTTTGAATTCGATTTTAATCATATATTTTGATTTTTTGATCTTTGTTATTCTCTCATCCCATTTGTATTTTATATGTTTTGCATTTTAATTTATTTTATTAATTTAGTTTTATTTTGAAAAACCAAAAACAAAATCCCCCATTTCGTGTAAATATGTTTACAGTTGTAGGAATATCTTTGTGAATATTATACTTTGTTTTAATTTTAATTGTTTTAATTGTTTGACAATGTGGTGTACCCTCAATCCCGAAGACCGAAGCGATCCCTATTTTGCTTATACTACTAGCGATATTTCCCATAGGAGTTCAGTACCATTATGCGATATTTAGGAGTGATGTAATCCCAGAATTATTTCTTCTGATAGCGTTAAATTATCGCATACTACTAATGTGCTCAATCCTCGTTGGTTTTAAGGCCCAGCTCATTTTACCAGCACATTCCTTAGAAAAATTAGGACCTAGACGATCCCTACATAAAAAGGATTCAAAATACTCATTCGAACCTTTGTCCAGGGATATCATTGGTTAATTCAACCATCATGCAGGACGCTAAATGCACTTTATGAGTATTGGATTTGTCGATTGACCAGCAAGAAGCGCATACTCCGGTCAGCACTTATGTTGTCACTCGCAATGTTATGCTAGCTCACAGCCCTAGATTAATTGCGTCCTCACGGGCTCCACTACCCGACCATCCAAATTCCGTCCCGATTCGACTTGATAATCTTTGAGGGAGTTTACGCCAGAAAAGCGTTGATGGCGTATGTCAGGAATTGTGCAGAGCCAATTAAAAGCATGTTCATACCCAAAATGAGTCTTTCAGGCGCTGCTCAAATGACGCTATAGATGATAGCCGCGACGCGTGGGTTATGCGCGCAATCACCCTCTATTTCGCTTAAGGGATGCAATCTTTGCGCCGATAGCGCTAATTATTCCTCGTTGACGCTACTTGACCTTGTCTGTATTCTGAGCTAGTGACTAGGAAATGCGAGCGAGCACGATATCTACGCACTTACGCATTTTTTAGGTGTGCCATTTCGTGCATTATCTATTCGTATAAGCGCCAGTATTACTAAAGATAGGTCCTACAATGGCAGGGTATGGGCATCTACCGTGGTGGATATGAATCTCCAACTGCTCGTAAAAACCGCTTCCTGTGAACCCATGTAGGCGGTCTCTTTCCTTAAAGCTAGATTTTAACGCGGATTATCACTTTTGATGAGATAGTCTTCGATAGATTTAGGGAGGAGATAAGAACACAAATGGTCGCGAGGCAGCGCGACAGGTATTGGCTGCGT
The DNA here is from genome assembly GCA_026586065.1 of Dioscorea zingiberensis. Taxonomy (NCBI): domain Eukaryota; kingdom Viridiplantae; phylum Streptophyta; class Magnoliopsida; order Dioscoreales; family Dioscoreaceae; genus Dioscorea; species Dioscorea zingiberensis. The sequence continues at coordinate 16,203 of JAGGNH010000170.1, forward strand.
GGAGTACGTCATCCCCACTATATCTCATCTCTGCGATCCCCGTGCATACGCGCAGTCACGAACTTGAAGTCGCGGCGTATTCTCGAGCTCCAGGCGTAGCGGACACTTTCTAGCGTGATGCTTTTCGATGTTGCTAAAGTGGCTGAAATTACGCCATACACTGCTACACAGCGTGCACTGCAGGATTGGCGATGTCCCAAATACTAGGACATACGCGCCACTCTGTGACACGAGGGAGATAAGCCTTCAACTTATTAAGCACGATGATGCTTGGCATCTATAGCCGCGCGCGGAGTCCCGCTGAAAGCCCTTGATGAGACCGGTGGTTTGGAAAGGATTTTCGCCCCTGAAAGAGAGTGAATGAGGAAAACAAACAAATCCTTTGATCATACGATACTCAAAATCCATCCCTATGAGAATGATATTTCGGTAATTGTGGTTATGTCTAGAGACATCATTGAGGGCGCCTTACCGATGTCAGGAACCTATCCTAGAGCGTAGAGATCTTACGTAAATTACACTAGTGTACATGGGGCGTGGGAAAGAAACTTCCATCATCATTGATGATATATTCATACAAATGATTCAGGTGAAAAGCGCGCCGGATTCCGGCAAGGCGGTAGTGACGCTCGAACCCGCGCTCCGTTGATGGTACACCAGCGTAGAGCTGGTCCCAGCGAAATGGAAAGAATCTGCGATCCAGCGAGGTAACTCTGATTCTCTAAATAAAAGCGAAGGTATTTGGAAATGTTGTGCCAATACCACCCCAACTTGCACACCAAAACCAGGTTGGTCATAAATGGGTATTAAACGTTCTAGAAAGCGTAGTATGAGATAAAGCGAGATTATGAAAGGTACAGAAACTCGCCTTTGTAGGCATAAGGCTTCTCACAGCAGCCTGGAATACCATTTACAAAGCGAATTTTATTCTCTCCATGAATGAAACGTCATTCACGTTCAGCTACCTTGTTAGAATGGATTTGGTAGTTTTACGGGGAAACACATTTGCAACATCGCGGCTTATGGATGTAGTTACAAGCCATCAAGCAGTATCTATATATGGGGATCTAGATCTGAAAGAGATATCTCCTTGAAGGTCCCATGGATGGACTTCATTTACCCAAATCGAAGTGTGTATACAAACCACGCGGGCGGAGTAGCTCTGCCATAAGGGTTAAAATGCTCATCTATATGGATTAAGAGGAAACAATCAGGGCGAATGTAGTCCTAACCCGTCTGAAAGTGACTACTTCGATTGGGAAGGGGACATATTAACAATGAACTATGCCCTATGTGTGGTTCATAAAAAGAACAAATTCCAGATTTTTAATAATAGCTGGTTTATGTTGGCCAAATTTACATGAATAAACATAATTAGCACTCACTTAAAGAGTTAAGGGGAAGCTGTCATGGAAACACTTGAAATCAGAGATTTGAGGGTGAAAGATCTTGAGCAATTTCACGGTTTTTGTACCGGCTTTGGAGACTTAGAGCACGTGAAGATGGTATCCCTAATTCATCAATGTCGTACTTTATATACGAAATGCTTAGAAACTGTTTCAATACCGCGAAACTAAGATTAGAAGCCAGCAGAGCACCCATGCGATGGTGCGTCCGTCAGAGTCTTGAGTCCCAGAAAAGTAATCCATTCCGTCAAAATATGATGATGAAGAAGTGCTACTTAGAAGCAAATTACCTACCCCAAGTGCAATAGAGGCATTATTGTATTTAGCTTTCCGATGCATTGGAGCCGGTTTCCTCATCTAATTTTGTGGCCGGCTTGCATTCAAGCAAGATATGGATTCTGGCGTAACCGACACGCATTGGGTCACTGACGGTGTTAAAGATATCTTTTGATACCGCTAAGATTTACTCAATCCATTATTCTTCTTCTAGATTCACCCTTAATCCTTACACATGTATTGTTAATGGGACAATTTGATTGAAGTGTATGGCGGGTACTCGCGAGGATCAATAGAAGGCGTTGTAATCCACTTTATATGAGAAGGCTAGATTAAAGGCCGGAGGTTCCAGCCCATCAAAATGAGAATGCCTTGCATTTCACTTCCTTGTCTTTATTATTATTTGATGGATTCAATTTCTAAATATACCATACTATTTGAATTCAAATTTAAAGCGGAATTTGCAAATTAATAAAAACTATTTTCGATTTACATAAGTTTTATTTAATACTCTAATATTCTGGCCAGACTCTAATCCTGCTACTTTCGGCTCACAATGTCGGCTTAAGGGGGCAGAAAATCACGATGTCACAGTTCAAGCCAAGGTCTTTACATTTTGACTGCGATTGGATCTTTTTCATCTTTTTTGATACTTGCACCACTCTATTAGTTTTTTTTTTTTTTTTGCTTGATAGAACAAGAACTATATTAAACAAAAAGCAACATTTACAATATAGAAAGTCCCAACCAGGCACCAAAACTACAAACAGAGGCTGAAAGAAATAACAACAAAAGGCCCAAAATTTGCCACTTAAACAAAACTAAAGAAATACAACTCAGGAGCCCAAACCAGGCGAGGCCCAAAATCGTAGCTTTTAGGCACTGAAACCCCAAGAAAAATCAACCCAGGAACAAGAACGCAGAAACAACTTCTGCACCCCAAGACCCCATCATAGAAGTTCTTAGCATTTCTTATGCTTTACTTTAGGTATCAGTTAATTTTTCCATTTAACGCTGTATTTGTATATGTTGAACTCTAGTTTTGGTGAGAGCTGGCAGGCTCACAGTTTCATTATTACTTTTATTCCTTTTTCATTTGGGAGAAGCAACTTTAGTTTTGTTAACCTGAAAGTGTAGGGCCTTCCGCTTGGGAAACCTTCCTCCACATATCACACGACCACGCTAAAAACCAAAATCTCAAATCTTTTATTGACACTTGGCAAAACTACAAGTTCTAAAAATATGAAAAGAAACAATTGGAGGAAAGAATATTAAACAAAAAGAAGCACAGAAGCTGCACATAACATTTTCACTCCACTCAAAGGCAATTAAGTCAATCCACAAGTCTTATTCTTTTTTGGCCAGGAGTTGAAGTATAGAAGTGCTTCCGGGGATAGACCCATTTATATTTCTCTCTATTTCTTGGGAAGCTAGAAGCTACATAACGTCAAATGCATAACCAGAAGTATCAAATTCCAAATTCCAGTCCTAAGCATATAAAAAGGAGTTTGCGTCAATGCAAATCCAGAAGTATCAATTTCCAAAATTGAGTCCTAACTTTTATAAAAAAGGAGTTCGTATCCAGATCTAACCGGGAACACAACACATGTGCAACCCTTAACATAAATTAAGCAGCCGATCATCTGGATTTGAAAGAATCCACATATATTTCTCCTATTTTGCATGACTACATATAAATTTAATTTATACATGTATAATACGATGATGGGATAACGAAAAAAACTCAACTCAAAACAAAATTAGGCACAACATAAAGCAACAAAACAGAAAAGAGCATATCTCTGTTAGGCGACTTTATCAATATACAATACATATCTTCTCACCCTAGGACTAAGCGCTGCCAGTAGCAAGATTATACACGAATTAGGTGTATGTATAGACATTTTATTTATCGAGTTACCAAACACCCTATCATCATACACCACATTTCACCAAACAAATGACCATCAGGTTTAAGCAGACTTGTGTTGCTGTATCCCACCAGGACCATGCATCGGTAAAAGCAGCTGCATGACTACATGCCTCCTTGAGGGCTGTTCCTGTTAGGATTGATAGAAGGAGTTAATCCGGTGATGGGAGTTAAGCTGAGTACCGTAAATGGGGCCAGCTGGTACTTGGGGTTCGTAGGTGTACTTCGCAACCCTGGGAGCGAGAGGTCTTTTGGAATGAGCTATACCAAGATTGGGAGCCTTGCCTTTAGATGGGCTTCGTGAGCACATTTGTTGTTGAAAGCCACGACCATAAGAAGTGGGTACTAGAGAGGGGGATTCAGGAGACTCTCAGTTTTGCAAACAGGGCACTGTGGCTGTTTTTAGCAGTTCTCTTGGGCTTTAAAGAAGACGGAGTCTGGAACTGAATCCCACTTATATATGCATGTGGCCAGCGGTATAAGGGTGGCCACCGGAGGTCACTACACCGGATCACGTGCACGGGGGAATTACAAAGCATATGCTTGCGATCAGAGTTACCATACCAGGACTTAAGTTTTTCCAGACTCACGGAGGACCTCGGGAAGCAGGATTCCATTTTTCCGGAAATGAACACATTTATCATCTCCAGTACAGGAGTTTGGGGCCGGACCACAGCATCTCCAGCCAGTATTGCTCTGTTGCCAAATGCTTAACGGATTGGGGTGAGATAATTGCGGTTAGCTTAAATCTGGGGAAGCATGGAAAAGAGAAAAGGGTTAATTAACTTAGCAACCCAATATGATGGCGGAGGGATCTCAACCACGGCAACCAAAATCCAGAAACAAAACAGAGGGAACCAACGCGTACTTGAAACGAAGGTTGAGATTTTTATTATACAAAGTTATAAGTCAAAGGGTAACGTAAGAAAAATTGAAACACAGTATAATAGATCAGACAGTTCAGATTTATCTATTATGATCTGATCCAGCCTAGAAAAGGAACTAGCACAAGATTCTCATTTCTCCATAGGGGATAATACTGGCCCCAAGCTAAGTTTTTGAAACAATTAAAATGTCAAGAAGCTTTCTGGACTACCAAGATTTACGAAATTACAAATGTGATACAGTCAAGGAAAATTCAAAAGCTCAAAGTCTAGTATTTCAGATGAGAAGTAGCTAATAGAAGAAGAAACTTGACACACATAGATTAGGTGAGAATTAAGGCGCATACAATTTTCATAAAGAGTTTATATGGTACAACTGCTTAAAATGGATTGGAGAAACACAACAAAAGTATTTTTTTTCTTACACACACAGAACAGCAATCTTCAAATACCAAATAGAGAGAGACACACTTCAGGTTAATATCAAATTCCTCCAAATCATGCACTTTTTGTACAACATCCAAAGTATTTATTTGCTTTTGCAAGGAACACACTGACTTATGAACAATCACATCGCCTTAAAGCCAGAAACCAGAAACTGCAAAAATTTTAGGCAAGATTGGCGCGACTTGGTTTCGTTCTAAAATTCGCAAAAACCCATTTTCTTTAGTTTCTCAGGGTCCAGGAGTCCCAGGTCACACCCCAAGAGTCAAAATAAAAGTATGGAAATAAGAAGAGAAGAAGAAACTCCAGCCAAAAGAGCAGCAGTAAATATATAAAAAGAAGTAGCAGGTACATATAGGGATTATGCGGTGCGTGAGAAAGGATTGATGTTGAATGCTGTACAAGCAAGAGTAGAGAAGTGGGTTTTGTTTGTAGAAGAGAAGGGGCGTAATAAGAGCCTTGAGAAGCCTTCAACGGCAGGAACCTTTGAAGGGAACGAGAGGCTTGAGAGAAGAATGAAGGGGCAGGAATGGAGAGGTTGGTGAGGAAAGAGGCAGCGGGGTGGCAATATATATAGAGAGATAAGAGCATATCACGTCACCAAGGAGAATAGATTTGTTGTAGAATTTCAAGCAGAAATAGTAATGTCTAAATCCATGAGAGCCATCAAGCTGTTATCGCTTAACCATTTTTGCTCTCAACGCACGCTCCAGCTTCTCTCTCCCTTACGGAATCTTAGTATGCGATAAGTCCAACACTTGCCCTCTTCTCCCTTGTTTGCGTGGCACCCATCATCCATTTCTTTCTTTTTTGTACTGCTGCTTTCTTCATTTACGCCTTTTATGTACATTTCTATTTACTTGCCCTTTTCCCCCCTTTATTTTGACAGAAATATATAAAGTAAATTTTCATGAGGGACAAAAATCAGGTTACGCAAAATGTTTTACAGATGTTTACTTTTATGACAAAAAAACAAAACTTTAAGAGTTTTAACTTTCAAACGAAGTAATTAGAGGAGTTTTTCTATTAGGGGCCTCTAAATTTGCTCACTTGATCTCTATGCTTCTCCTACACCTCTTATCAAGTTTTAAAGAGACTAAATTTACTCACACTAAACCTCACTAAACTTCCTCAAAACCAACCCTCCACTCATATAATTTGCAAAACAGAATTATTATCTTTCAAAATGAAAATTTAGTCATTTCAATGATTTAATCACTCTATAAATCTTAACTAAATATACATTTTTAATGATAAGAAGCAGTTTAAAAAATTATTATCACAATCAATAAGAAAATGCCATAGACTATTCTGTTTTTATATTTTTTCTATTTTATCTGTGCAAAAAAAAAATTAAGAAATCATTTGTTTTTAATGTTTATTTTTTTCTATATTTTTGTACTACACATGATTAATTATTTAAATATTTTTAGTTTTTTACGATATAATAGATTGACTATGATTTGGAGTCCTACGATGCTTGAAAGGAAGGATTGTACTTTGTTTTCCCTCATAATATAAATTCAACATATATCTTACATTTTAATATCACATTATCTTGTCTCTTACTTTTTAAACTTCTTAGTAAATATATATAGATATTTTAACTAATTATGTAGTGAAAGTGGAAAATGAAAAATAGATCGGAAAAGTAATAAAAGAAATACCAATCACAATCAATTAATACATTGAATTGGAAATTACCTAAAATAAAAATATAATATTCTTTTGCGGCTTATAATTGGTATTGTCCTTAAGCCGTCATTTTTATAGTGAGTTATATATGCTGGTCATTTTAATAATTCACTAATAAATTAGCAAGATTCTAACGTGGCAGATTTGGAGGATTCCGGCCGTATCATTATCGATTGGGCTCTACAGTTCTAAATATTAATCCAATTTATAGAAAATCTTAAAGTATTTATCTAAGCAAGAGTCCTCATATTTCTTGAGAGAGATTTCAACTATTGGTTTTAGGACCAAAGATTATACTCGGTTTACGTTATATCAATGCTTTGGGCTATTTTTTAGAGAAGTTAATTTTGTAGATTTAGTCACTTGACACGATGGCTTTATAATCATGAATCCTAAGATTTGGTTCATTTTTCTTTACATTTTACGATTGTCCTAAGCGTTCAGATTTGAATCACGATTTGAAGGGGAGTGTAAGTTTGATTGGTTTTATTTTGTCATTTCTTTTTTTATTAAAATTAAAAAATGCGCACTTGTCTAGGCTTTTATGTTTCAAATAAGAAATTCTTGCATAGGGGTGAGTAATCGCGGGCTATTAGTGACCTCTATAATTGACTTGAATGAAAGAAATTTTTTTCCTCTTTTTCCAAATATGCTTTTTTGCACTATAATACATACCTCCTTAGAGATATCACGAGCTCATGAGCTTATAGAAGTTGCTAACTTAGTCTCTTTCAAATAAATCAAACCCTATTACCCTGCTTGTCGGCACTTGACAAATCTTACTGGAACATATCTCTACCTTCTCAAACACGATCTTCTAGTCTTGTCGGATGGTATTAAATCTCAGGTCACTTCTCGGTATCAATGATTTCCATTATCTCAAAAAAAAAAACATATATCATACATTTTATATCACATGATCTTAATCATATTTTTAATTTTTATTAAATATATATGAATGTTTTAATGAGTATGTAGTGAAATTGGAAAATGAAAAATAGATAAGAGGAAAATAATAAGAAATACAATCTAATATTATTGAATTGGAAAGTCTACATAAAATAAATATAATATTTTTTGTATAATTATTGTCCTTAATAGTCATTTTATAGTAAGTTATATATATGTCATTTAATAATTCATAATAGAGTGAGGTCAAGTGAGTGCAGATTTAGAGATTCCAATAGAAACTCTCTCCGAGAGTCTCTACAAGTTCTCGTGAATCAATCAGAAGAAATATTAAAAAGTATTTATCTCAAGTAAGTCCTCAATTTCTTGGAGAATTCAACTATTAGTTTGGGATATAAGATTGTCCTCTCATTTTGATATATAATCTTTAGACTTATTTTAGAGAAGTTAATTTTGTAGTTGATCACTTGACTTTTGATAGCTTATAATCATCGTAATCCTAAGATTTGGTTCTTTTATTTACATGTTTCGTGTCCTAAGCGTTCCGTTTGAATCACCGGATTTGTCGAGAGGGAGTGTAATTTGTGGTTTTATTTTGTAATTTTTTTTATTAAAATAAAATGCACCTTGTTCTCGCACCATGTTTCAAATAAGAGAAATTCTTGTAGATAGGCTGCCGCATTCACGCGTATGCGCGCCTCCAATTAGAAGAAAAGAAATTTTTCTCTCTTTTCCAAAATCAGCTTCTCGGCTTTAATGTAAAATATCCAAAATACCCTCCCTCGCTTGGACACCGATTGGGCCGCTACCGCCACGCGGTGCGGGGTGCCGTACGAAAGTCTCTCTCTTCAAATAAATCAAACCCCTTTGCAAGGCCTGCTTGTCGGCACTTGACAACAAGTATGGAACACTATCTCTACCTCTCAAACACGATCTTCTTCTAGTCTTGTCGTGGTATCAAATCTCAGGTCACTGTTCTCAGTGATGTATAGGGGATGATTTCGTCTGGAAGACAAAATTATACCCGGGTATCTTTTGACTGAGGCAATCACGGGTTATCAACTTGACTCTCTCAAGTCTGTTTAGCAATCTATCTTCTAGAAGCAAATGAATTATGAGATAGATAACTCTCTCATATATATATATATATATATATATATATATATATATATATAATTTAGCCCCAACAGCACAGAAAAGGAGAAAAATAAGAATATTGTTATGATTATTCAAGTGGTTCCGATTTCAGACAGTTGTCCTCTTCCACCATTCATACCACTTGTATATTTCTTCTTCTGCTTTTTTCTTTGAGAGGTTGTATATTTTAATTCTGTAAACATTTAAGACAGGAAACCAATCGCTTCAAAACCCTAAAAACAAAAACAACAAATGTATATACCGGTGCTACAAGCAATGCATACATACATTAATACATAGTTGTATACGTACACCACAAACCCCAAATAATTAATTAAAGGCTATTAGTGACAAATGAATCATTTCCCCGTCCAATGATAATATTTTCTTATGATAAGTGATCATCATTCTTGCATCTAGTTGAATTTGCAATTACTCTTAATAGTTGACCATTTAGTTTCTTTTGGTGGTTGGACATAATTTGCCATGTATCTTCATGCCACCATTTGGTGGAGAGTCAATGGCGTTTACATGTAATTTTATTAATGAATTCATGGGCTCCCATTATGAAGAGTCTTTTTTTATTCCAAAAAAAAACACTTTGAGGTAATTCAATTCCTGTGTTTTTCTGGTGTTGGTATCTCCTATTTTGGAATAATTAAAATAGAAAAATTCCTATTTAATTATTAAAATAGAAAAATTCTGTCTAACATTTAAAAAAAAAAAAAACAGAGACATTTTTGATTGGTAGCGACCCAATATATATACGTGGATGGATAATCCCTTTGAATCAATTAAAGTGGTAGAAGCTAGGCACGAGGAGAGAAGAGATGAACCATTGTTCTGGAAGCAACTGCGGAGAATATTTTGACCAAGTCGTCCAGCTGAACAGATGCACGTTTGACCTCCTGACATGTGGCCTCGCTGATAGCAAAAACATAAAGCAAATAAAATATGTTACCTGCCCATACGTGGAATGAGATGATTGATGGAATGAATCCAATTAATATAATCTTCTAGAAGGAGTGTTTTATAAATAAAAAAAAGCTTCTAGAAGAAGAGCATCCCCACTACTAGTACTAGTGTAGTAATTGATGGCTCTTCTCAAAAAATAAAAAAAAAAGTAGTAATTGATGGCCTGATGTGTCTGAGTGGGGCGGTTGATTGAAAGTGCACAAGGAGACAATAGCGATAGCGGTGGTAGCAATGAATTCGAATTGAACATGTCGTCGTCTTTGAATATTAAGAGTGTATGTCGATCAATCTTCACATGAGGCTGACTTTGATGTCCACAATATTTCTAGATCCATCCTTCACTCATCTTCGCCCCCACCTTCGTTTTCCACTCAATTCTGTTTGGTCTCCAAGAGTCTTTTGTTCTAATAAAGAAAACGAAAAGTATATTAAGACAAAAACACTACATAGCGTAAGTAACTTTTATTTGTTTCTAAAAATTATAATTTAAAATACGGAATCTTAATTCTAAAACTAAGAAGGCTTTGTGATGAATTTTTGCATCAAAATTTAACTTTTAGGCTGAAAGTCCAATCATATTTTGGATTTTATGTGGCCAAAGGTAACTAGTTAATTTTGTCAATGAATAGATTGGTTAGAGTAATGCTAGGTGAATCACTTTTTGAATATCACTTGCATCCCAAATTGATGTGTGGCAGAAAATCTAACATATCACTGTAATTTCATTACATGACTTGGTTGTTGTGCCACATCAACCGCCACATAAAGTGAGATGCATGTGATTCACCTAACATTATTTGAATGATTATGAGTTTAGTGAGATATGTGATAGGATCATAAGAATAATGAACACCCTATTTGGTAGAAGTATGAGTCGACACAAAGCAAATTAGGACTGGGTTTGCTTCTTCTAAAATGACGAAGGTACTCCTCAAAATGATCGGCATGACTGAAAATTTGATGAAAAACGGTATATTTAACAAACAAACTGCAAATACAGTTAATAAAAAGAATTTGGGTGCAAATTTATAAGGTGAAAATTGACAAATTTGGTCAAATCGAGAGTTTAAAATTGTATTTACACCGTGAGATCAAACTCGTCTTATACATGTATGTATATATATACCGTGTCAATTTTGATGAAGTAATCGATTGAGTAGCCTAGAATTATTATTGTCGCCTGAAGCCATATATATAATGGCAAACTAATAATGCAGATTGATTAGTTTATGATTTAAGCTCGTCAAAGGATAAACGACCATTGGAGGTCGTAATGCCGAGAGTAATCGCGAATTTTCGTAACATGGCAACATACAAATTTAATAATCGAAGTCTTCTTCTTTGTATAGACAGAGTCGGCCTATAATTTAAGTTATCCATGTAATTGCACACGATTCCTCGCAGCTTTCAATCAATTAAGCCAATCTCTTAACATTGGGGTCATATTCCCTGTACCTATTAAGCAATTCTGAAACTCACCTCACCACTTCCCATTCCTATGTGGATCTCGGATCAAATTGACCTCTTATCTCTTCTCTTGTACTCAAACTCATAAGGAATTATATTATCTTAGTGATATAACATATGCTGGCCTCATTGTAATGCGGATATCAATAATGCTGCTGGCCTATGAAATTATTCAAAGCGAGGTATTAATTATGCACTTCATAAAATACTAGTAGCGGCCGGTAGTTGTTTGTTCATTACTTAAAAAGCTTCTAGAAAGTAGAAACCCTTTGCCATCCTCTATTATATTATTTTGAGAGCAAACTAGCTGATAATGATGGGATAAATAGTAGGAAAACGCACTTCCCTTCTTCTTTTGTTCTTCCGCATGGACTCTAGAAAGCTAGAATTCTCATCGATAGATCGGACTAAGTATAAACAAGGCCGGAATCAGGATTTGCATGTATCTTGGGAGATCGAGATATAAATTAAATTTGCACATATAACAGAAATTTTGGTAGTCGATCCTTTTTATCTTGGAAAAATTGAAAGAATTCTTTAATCAAAACTATAGTATCATGTTAAGTATTTCATCATTAAGAAGTGTCCCATAATCACAATTATTTATTCAACAACAAAAACAAAATTCATTTTAACACCAAAAAACATAGAAATTAATAACAAACTAAATATGATTATTGTGTGCTTTTGTCTCATTAAAATTTCATTTCAAACCCTATATATCAGTGGGGAAGTTTATTATACTTGGAACATTTCAAGTATTTTGGTCTGACTAACCAACCAAACCTAACGTGTTTCCTCTTGTTGTTCTGTTTTAACGTATGTAGGATTACATTGTGAGATTGTGGGCTGAGAATTTGAGACGGTCCAATTTTATGAATTAACAAACGAGCCAAGTTTTAATAAGCTCAAGCTATACATGAAAAAATACAAGCTACTCACGAGCCATTTACGAGGCGAATATATCTTAGTTTATGCTCAGCTCATTTTTTTTGTCAGGGTTTTTATATTGAGCTTAAGCTCAACTCATTTTTCTTACTTAACATGAGCCAATCAGAAGCTAAAACAAGCCAAATACGAAGTTGAACACGAAGCTGTATCGAGAGCCTATTTACAGCCCTAAACTGCTGGCTTATATGCAAGATTTCTGTTTATACACCTTATTTTACATTTGGTGCAAATTTTGTTCTAGGCTTCCACTTGAATACTTAATAAAAGAAAAGAGGCATAAGTGTCACTAACCACTATTTTGTCAAATTTTTGCATATTACCAAAATTATGAGTCAGCATATGATCAGAATCGTAACATTATGTCACGCTCTAATTTCAAGCAAAGTTAATAAACAAATAAACAAACATAAATACTCATGCGTGATGGTTCGTACATCAATACAAAATACCTGGAAATTTTTTCTTTAAAGAACAAGTAAACAAAGATACCCCTCAACCCACAATGTCAATACCGACTCATTCTTTAGAGTCATATATTACATTACACTAAGTTTACAGATTAAACTGAATCTACAATTCAATAAGTAAAACAAACTCACCACACTCACTACACAGCTGAAGACTAACAAGTTTCTAAACCTATAATCTGAACAGCAAGATACCACCCAAAATTCAATCACGCTCACCCTAACTCGCAGGATAAACCCCTACATCATCGAATAGTGCACCGGGTTGCAAACAACAAACTCGGTAAGCTCGATCATGAAAGCTCGTGGTGAGTAAACTCAAAAACAACGAAACGAAACCTAAACAACCAAAACACATGCTTAAGTCATCTCAACCTAACAAAATCGATGTGCAATTATTACTTAATAAAGAACATCAAGTTTACCTCCTACAATATCATGCTCACGTAAGTTAACTAATAACTAAAACCCACATGCATGCTTTGACTCTCAACTTAGCATTTAGTTTCACAAAACTTCAATTACATAAATCAAACTCAAGTAACGCTTTAAAATATTTTAAAACGTGAACGATCTACAATCGTCCTTCATGTCTTAACAAAAGTAATTGTCACCTTAGTAACTTTTCAGAACATTTTTAGTCCCAACGATAAACCCCAAAATCACATTCATTTCCTCTCGACAAAAAGCATTTATCATCATTATGACATCTCAAAATCAATTCACAACTCACTACAAATCTCAACCACAACTGTACTCACAATTTAAAACTAAGTAAAATCATTACACTGCATAGAAAATTAGTTCAGGAGATCACCTCAAGCGCAGACAAACCAAAAATCATAGTAATCCCACTGCATATAGTTTTGTTCGTGAGATTACATTAAAACCAATCAATTCAAAAAACATGTAATCCCTGCATATAATTTAGTTTAGAAGATTATGAAAGAAAACATGCAATTCAATAATAGAAATAAACTAGAAAACAATACACAATCATTCATTGATAACACCAATCACCACAAACATCAACCACTCAACAACAAAACCACATCATTTACATAAAATCATCATGCAGATCATCACACGAGATCATCTCACAGATCACCACACAAAGTTTGTCACATGAAATTGTTTCCTCATCTCCAACAACCTCAAAACAATAATAAAATCATTTCCCAAATATTGTTTTCTCAACTCAAAACCATCACCAAAATCAAACCTACTTCTTGCAAAACTCAACTCAAAACCAAAACCATATTCCTAATATTTTCCTCAACATCACATTGCATTATGATAGTAAAGTAGTAAACTACACACACAATTCCACCAAGGTATATATATATATATAGAGAGAGAGAGAGAGAGAGAGAGACGTAATCATCCACTCAGAGATGCCACTAATACCAACTATAGTTATACAAATTACCCTACTCGAAAATCATATTATAACAAAACATTGTTTTAACTTATCCATGAATCGCTGATCTATCAAGTTCATATATTTCAAAACAAATATTTATTTTGATAAATATGATTTCACATGCTAACAATTAAATCTACTAAATTAAAACATAATTAATCTAACAAATCAAAACACCGCGGAGATTTACTCACCTCAAAATCCTTGTTGCATCTTCTCACACAACCGAGACAAGCACAAAATTATCCAACCCGCCACACAATCAAGTCAATTACATGTTCGATTCGACGAATGGAGACTAACGGAGCAAAGAACTGCTCTAGAGGAGGCCAAACGCCAGCACCACAAGCAGCTATGCGTGAAGCCTACGTGCGTCACCGGCCAACTTCAAAACCAAGAGAATCATCTCCACCCAACTTGAAGATCACAACACGATCGATGAACAACTTTCATAACGCGCACCAAGGCCGATCTCAAATTTAGATCGAAGCTAGATCGCGCTCAAAAAATCATAACCGCTGACCTTCAAATGCTGATTTCTCGCCCACACTTCGAATCGATCTTCAAGGCTTACATGGATAGAACCAGAGGAAGAGAGCTTCAAAACATGACGGCTTTCAAATTCTCCGCCGCGGGCCAAAAGAGGAAGCTATGTTCGGGAATTAGAAACCCGCCATGGAATCCACTGCTCGATCCGCCGCCTAAAGGCACCTTGGAGCAAACCGGTGGCTAGGGAAGAAGAAGAGGAAGAAAATCTGAGCCGTTGGTGCTGGTCTCACACCGGAGGATCTGAAACTAAATGTGAAACTGGGTCGGTCAGTCTCGGGTGAAAGAGAACGGCGGCTTCGAATTTACCGAAAACTTTCCAATTTCGGAAAGTGAAATTAATTTTCTCAAAAATCCTATTTTATAGCCAAATTTCCAAAATGGAAATAACTTCCATTAAACTCATAACTTCTTCATACAATCTTCGATTTTCGAAAGTACCACATATTTACAAACTCAGACGACACGCTTCTACGACTTTCATAAAAAGGAAGTTTTTGGAGAAACTCAACGTAATAAAAAATCAACTCTTGACTCCTCGAAAATAAAATGTTTCGAAAGTAATTATTCGCTCAATGACTTTCACTTCACCTCTTCAAACAACTAATGGCACAACAACCAACTTAATAAATTTTGAAAATCATTTGAAAATTAATAACTAATTTCCTCGGTATTACACATTATATAATCTATACTACATTTAAGAGAAGTGGTGTTGTTAGCCATAATAATATTTGTTTTTTGACTTTTGTATACCCAGAACATTAAAGAACTTTATATATATTTTTAATTTTCAAGAATAAAAAAGTCAAAACTTAAATAAACAATTAATAAAAACTTATTATTTTCAAAACTAACTAACCACTTCTAAAACAGCTAACCACCTATTTTCCCAACGCACCTTCATAGGGTTTAGGCAGTTTCTAGTTATATATAATTGAAACGCAATCTAATTTTCAGTTTTATGTAGAAACAATCTCTCCGTCCACAATTTAGTAATGTATATGATTGATGTAACTCATTTTTTTCTTTTTGACTAAAATGATCAATAATAACAAAAAGTACTCGCGTACAAGTAAGCTATGTTATAAACATAATTTAGTTCTAATAGTTAATATAAATCAAATTATGTTTTATACAAGAAATGATGATCTACATTTATCAGAATTAACTTTGTCTTTGTGCATTTTCCGGTGAATAGGCTAATATTAGTGTATATTTATTTCGCCTCTCATAATCAATTAATTTGCTAGTATATATATATAAAAGAAGTGGTGGATCGCGGTATTTGTAGATAACTATATGATCAGTCCTCTAATTACGGATAAGCATGCGATGACTAGACCATCTCTTGACAAGAATGGAACTTCTTTGACATTAAGTAATAATTCAGATCATTTTCAAGTGTCCGATACTTGTTAGTTGTTACTGTCCTTGTCTCTATCTCTCCCATCTTCGTGCAAGCTATTATTTCAATTTTCAATACAAAGTGATGGCATTGACTCTTCACCACTTCTAGAAGCACCTCCTTAATTTTACTGCAATTTCCTTCAAGGCTGATATTCGCTCATCATCTATATATAATTACTTCGATGTCCCATATATGCATACATTTACTACACCTACCAAACCTACTGATCGTGGGTGAGTTTAACTCATGTCTCCTCACTTAAAAATTAATAAACTCTTATCTTACTAGATTAAATGATTATCGGCAAGTTGTTTTTATTATTCGTAAGTGAATTTATTATCACTTTCAGTGAGGTTATGTAAAATGCTCTTGTGTCTACGCCTTATGGTGATCCATACAAGGAGCTGTGGAGGTGTTTATGGAAAGCCAAAGTGCCTCGAAAGGTTAGTATTTGTGTATAGAGGCCTGCAACAACCTACTCCCAAAGAAGAGAGAGACTTCCACCAAAGGGTTTTGAAGGAGATAGAAGATGCATCCTCTGTAATCATCAAATAGAAGATGTGGCTCACCTTTTGTAAGTGTCCAACAACTTCTACCATCATCTCAAGCACCCATTTCACTTGCACAACACCTGCTGCCTTCTATAAATTTCAAAGAGTGGATGCTCGAGAGAGCACTTAGTTTGAGTTCATATTTTTGCACGCATTAATGATGATAGTCCTGGGCCTCGTGGAAAAATAGAAACAACCTACTATGGTTAGGCACAAAACAAACACCTCAAGTCCTAGATATTGTCTTAAGTCAGTTCTACATGGCTTGATGAGTTTCGTAAAAACACGCAGGCAGTAAGCAACCTCGCAAAGTAAATAAACAACAAAGATGGAAGCCCTCAGACAATGGTGCTTTGAAATTGAATGTGGATATGCAGCCTTCTTACCCCAACAGTAATAAAGGGGCATTGGAGGAGTTTTAAGAGATGCTTCGACAGCTTTATTGCAGCTTTTGCTAGTCCAATTGAACATACAAAGATTCTCCTAAAACAATGTGAACTGTTAGCTATATCTTATAATTACCAGACTGACATCACATACTTTGTTCATATTCTTAGTAGATTCATGCATGAGCCACGCCAACCTCACATGGTCAGCCGTGACTTCGAGTTGTCGATATTTGGAAGTCTTCTCACGCCAAGGTTTGCTTTTAAGTTCTAGTAATAATTTGAACTTAAGAGTATTTGGTGATTCAGATTGGGCCATGGTTGTCCTATCACTCATCGATCTACTACTGGCTATTCTCAGGTTCTTAGGAGATTCTCTTTATCTCATGGCGCATCAAGAGACAAAAAGACAGATTATCATTATCAAGCCTTGAAAGTTTGAATATAGAGCTATGGCATGTACATTGTTCAAGTACAAAATGTTGTTGTGGAGAGTGACAAAGATCGAGGTCGTAGTAGCTGAAGCTCTTTGTCCAGACTACACCCTTCTAGCTAATGGAGGCTTGATAGATGACATTCAATGTACAATGAAAAAAGATTCCAAGTGTGCAGATTTGTTACTAATCTCGTTCAAGTAATATGGTGGCTCAAAGATTCTGCTAGTATTGGCTTTGAAGCCAATCATTGTGCCGCGGTGGCTACAAAGAAGTTCCCTAATGCATTCTTGATGTAATCAATCATGATTATAAGTACCTCAATTGAGGTCTCCTATTAATGAAAGTTTTTTGGCTGATTCAAAAATAAATAAATAAATAAATAAATAAATAAAGTATAAGGAGCATATTTGAAAGTATCAATTATGTTGTCATTCTATTTTTAATTTTTACGCATTGGTCCTAATTAAAAAAAAAAAAAAGGTGAAAGGCGACCACACGCTGCCTCTAAATTCTTCTCGCTTGTTCGACAGCGCTTTTATGTCATTGAGAGACATTTCTCGCTGAGTGATGGTGTGTGCTATGTCATTTTGATTGATTTTGGTGACTAGGGTGAGATAGGTGGGATGTTTTGACCCATAGTGCTTCTATCACTTGATTTGATGGGGAGGATCATGGGTGGTTAGGCAAGTGAGGTTTGGGGAATGGAGCGGTATGTTGTTCCAAGGATGGTGTTGCGGGCTATTGTTGCGCAGGGACTAGAACTTGTTCTCCGATGTGAATCGTTGAAGTGCATGTTGGCTAGGGTTTGGTGATTGGTCTAGGGTTTGGTGATTGGTAAGCGGTAGGTCGCCTAGTTTCTTTTATTGACCTAGATCTAATCCAGGTGAATTGGGGGGTTATGCAAGTCATGGTGGTGCAATGGTAGTGGTGGCGGCGTGATGTGACGGTGGTGATGATGCGACCTTGGTGGTGGTGTAGAGGAAGTGTTGAGCTTGGGTAATGGACTGCAGTGATCTGCTTGCTTGTTTGGTCGGATCTTAGGTGTTCTTAACAAATACTTGAACTATGACGGGTTTACGCCTTACTTTTGTTTTTGCATGTTTTTCTTTCTTGGTAAGTTGCTTGCTGCCTACAATAACTTCCTACCAATATTAGGTGAGCTTTTGTCTTGGTCTACACACTTCATGTGTCTTGTTTGTCTTGACGAGGGGATGAGCTATTTGCATGCTGCTAAAATATATGCAACTTTCTAGCTTATAGAATGAAACTATATATATATATCGCTGAATTTATCTTGATCAGCAACATAATATGAAAATTGGTTTAATTGTCTTGTGGCTATGGATAGTATGAGTTTTCAATTGGATTTTTATCATTAGTAGAGTCTAAACTTTCTTCAACCTGACTCGTTGGTACTTGAACTTTAAAACAATTAATTAAGTACCCAAATAGAACACATCACTAAAATATCTCCATTTATATTCCGTTAACTCACTGTTAAATATAACCATTTTTACATTCTTGAAACAAAACTATATAAATCCATTTTGGGCTAACATTGTCTTTTCACATTCTTGAAACAAAACTAATCGATTCCATTTGCAGATGAATGGACATTGGTTTATAATATGTAAATGAATGAATAATTACCACAAGAGAAAACAAGAACCAGAGGGACAAAAGAAAGAAAGAAAAGAATTCAATATCCAAACACTAGAGTCAAGTGGCTGGCTTAAGACTCGACCGCTGGTGGGCTCTTTTTGCCAACGCCTCTTCCGTCTTACAATATTATCCAACCAACTCAAGTAGCTGGGCCAGCTTCTACTCGATTATACCTGAACGTATTCACTACATTCTTTTCTAATGCCTCTTTGGAATTCAAGTGGCCACTTCTACTTCTACTTCTACTTGTAGGATTGTAGGAATAATTATTCTTTCTTATGTACGCCAATGCTCCTAAACCCTAAACCCCAGCCAAGTCTCTAGCTTGAGTTTCGAAATGGTCCCTTGAGTTTTCAAGCTTCCATTTCCAACCTGATGCTTACAAATTAAAAAATCTAATCATGCAAACACAAAACCAAGGTTAGTGTTGTATTAAGAGAATGGGAGTTGACCTTCATCTCGCATGATACATTCAATTAATAAGCCGACCGAGACCGACTTTCTGCAATATCATATAGCTAAACTAGTCTCTAGGCTGCTGCATATAATTATGTATTATAGTTCTGTAGTAATGAAGCAACAAATTAATTCAACTGAATATTCAAGAGAGAATAGAGCTCGGTATTCCGCCTCTAAAATTGGACTTGCTAAATGTCGGGGAAAGGCTTCCCATTCTACAATTTTATTTGAATATTTGAAAATACATCAACTGTAATTTAATAATTAAGGTCTTTATCAGAATTTTTAAAATTGCTCTCTGACACATCTAACATATATATAGTCTTCATCTTTATATTCCCTTCACAAAATTCCTTTAAGATAAGGCTACTTAAGGCTGACTGGTCAGCCATATATATGCTAACCAAATTCTAATTTTTCTAAGGAGAAACCTCCAAAGTAACAACACTACTACCCAAAGGAAGAAAGAAAGAATGAAAAAGTAAAAATGAGCAAACTACCTGCTCTTATTTAGTACCAAGTAGCTCAGTTATCTGCAATGCCGCTAGCTTCTTGCTTACAAATACCACCAAGGAAAGACATAATTTCACATATTAATGGCTAACATTATGAACAACTTATCCGGCCACATCATGAACATAAAAAACATTTGCTACATCCACATCCCTCTCTTATAGAAACAGAACCTACTTATTGCGCTTTGTGGAAAAATTTCACCATGCCAAGATTAACAATATGATCAAGAAATATATTATACATTACATTTGTCACGTCCCCTGATTTTTAACACAAATAAAAATCGATATATAATCTCATAATTATACATGCGTGATGGTTCAGCCATCAATAAAAAATACCTGGAAAACTTTTTTTCCTTTAAACCAAGTACATACCGATGCCCTCAACTCACTATGTCAATACACACCCTCTCCACAGAGTCATATATTACATAAGTTTACGAATTAAATTGTTACAACAAAATAAAACGTAAATGCTCCTCGGAGCTTACTACACAACGGAAGTCTTTATCAACGGTAAAGTCACAAAAATGGCTTCCTACCGTAAAGCTGCAAAGACGCCTTACCCTCAGCCTTCACCACGCATTATATATCCCGACTCGGCAGGATTAACCCCTACACCATTGAATAGTGCACCGGGTTGCCACACTACAAACCCGGTAAGCTTATGAAAGCCTCGTGATGAGTAACTCAAAACAACCACTAATCAACTCCACACCAAAACTAAGGAAAACAACTCACGCCTTGATCTCCTTACTAACACGTAATAAAGGAAAGCAACTCACTCTTTGGTTCCTTTCAAAACGTAAACAAAGAAAGCAACTCACTCTTTGGTTCCTTTCAAAACGTAAACAAAGAAAAGCAACTCATTCCTTGGTTTCTATCAAGCATTTAAATAAAGAAAGCAACTCACACCTTGATTTCTTCTAAATCGTGAAATAAGGAAAAACAACTCACTCATTGATTCCTTAAACACAAACTAAAAAAGCAACTCACACTTTGATTTCTTTCAAATCACGTAAATAAAGAAAGCAACTCACGCTTTGATTTCTTATAAATGCGTATATAAGGAAAAGCAACTCACACCTTGATTTCCTTAAAACACAAACTAAAGAAAGCAACTCACACCTTGATTTCTTTCAAATCACTTAAATAAAGAAAGCAACTCACGCTTTGATTTCTTATAAATCGTGATATAAGGAAAAGCAACTCACACCTTGATTTCCTTAAAACACAAACTCATGAGTTAGATATAACCTCGCCCGCTACTCCCATGAATTACAGCGGCGGAGACGGACTAGAGCTCTAATCAAATCGTGAACCACTGCGTCCGCCAAAGACGTGATTACTCGATATCTTGCCTAAGGTCACCATTTGACCTTAAATTCCTCGCACTCTCGATTGCCTCGAAATAAAATATTAAAAGAAGTCACACAGACTCAAAATGTTACACAAATCTCAATGCTTTTCAAAAACAATAGAAATCATCATTTCACAATCATTTTGTTTTCCTAAAAGCCACAACACAAAACAATAACAGCACCATTCATGCATATTGCTTCCATCAATCAACAAAATCCACCAACACATATATATTTCACGTAAATATATATATACGTAGTCATTCACTCATGAATGCCTACTAATACCAACTATAGTTTACAGTTAAATAAATAACTCTCAAAACAATAAAGGTAACTTCGCTCAGAAATGAACATTGTAAGATTACTCACCTCAAATTCCCTTTCGCGTCTTCAATACATAACAAAGCAAAGCACAACCACCAAAAACGCCCAAGAATACTTCTTCAAGTACCTAATCACATACGGTCTCAACTTAGTAACAAATCACAGTTTATTTAAGTTCAAACCCCCGCTTTGAACTAAAAATCCCCAAAAGTGACGCCAATCGAGGCTTAAACCACATTCGGAGACCACCTAATGTCTCCTAATACTCCTACGATTGATATGTCAAAACCACAAGTCGATCAAATGCTCAAATCCTCTAAAACCTAATAATTGATAAAGAGTTATGGTAAATTCTTCTAATATCCAGATTTGCTACTTAAGAACAGTTCCTTTTCTTAAGCAATCGAGGTCCGAGGTGTACATGGACTAGTTTTGTGAGAAGAGTTGTATGAAATTTAGTGAACTTTTATGTTTTCTCATGGAAGTATTTTAACTTCTATTTTTTATTTTTACTTCTGTTTTAATATAAAAATTTGAGAACATATCCTTCTAGCTTTGAAGTTAAATGGGATAATTTGAGAGATGGAAGGATAAAGACAGCTCCAAATACATTTTTGGGCTAAGAAATTAAACAATAGACAAACCAAACTGTTGCGCTTTCTTTTAGTAATATATCTATTCGTCAAATTTTTATATAAACAGAACAAAACACAGCAACTTGAAACTTCAACCTCCGCTCTGCTCCCATGTCTTATTCATTTACCAATAGGAATCAAGTCATCAGGTCATATAGATAAGAGAGACAGTCATAGTTATTGAATCGAAGACATTAACATCATGATCATAATATAACTTGGAAAAACAGTAGCACAAATTTAAGATTCTAGATTAAAACAGACTGCACTACTTCTAGATTCCTCTTTATTAGTGACAGCAGTTGAAAAAGACAAGAGACAACATGATTTTGAGCCAAACCCAACAAATCAAATTCAGCTGAACTAGTCAAATAAGAAATTTCTAGCTTTAGACGCATTAGCATAAAATGAGAAAAAATCAAGCAAGTTCCTGGTAAGCTCAACAAGGCAGGACCCAGGTCTCAGTCATTACAGGGTCTTAAGTAGTATTCAAAATTCAAGTTGCACAAGTTGACCATCGAAATAAAATCTTCCAGGAGCAAGAAATTCTCAGCAAAGGCTATATTATTGAAGATGATATGGGTGTCATATAGAATAGAAGATAAGATACAAGAACTTCCGAATTTGACAGGCTAATGAATTTATAATGACACAACAAAGAACGTGTAAAGAACACTAAAAGTACAGAAATCTTGCAAGGCTAGCTTTCCATACTTGCAAGGCTTTCCACACACCTTTACAAATATTTCTCAATGCTTGCAGTCAATGTGGTTTTAGGCACTGCACCAATTACAGTGTCCTTTTTCTCACCCTTGTTGAAGATCATCATGGTTGGGACGCTCCGAATTCCATATCGAGTCGCAATTGAAGGACTATCATCCGTGCTTAACCTAAAGCAGTTAAGCTTCCCAGCATACTCCTGTGCTAGTTCACCTACAACTGGATGGATCATGCGGCAGGGCCCACACCAAGGAGCCCAAAACTCAACCAGTACAGGGCCATCGGCTTTGAGGACTAGTGATTGCCATGTTGCATCGGTAACTGTGGGAACTGCAGTTATAAAGCAAAAGGGGTGATCATATATTTGACTGCATTTCACAAGAAAGAATCACTGCTAAATGTGATTTTAACACAAAGGGAAACAATGCTGTAAATTTATCATCGTTTCGTTTTAAACCTAACAATTAGACGACTGTTGCGAAACATAATTTCATGAGAATATGTTTCAGAATAAGTACAACTATTACTCCATCAGTTCAAAAAGTAACCTCTTACAAATACAAATTATTGACAATATAGATGCACTTGCATGAGTATACACCCATGTTGGCTGAAATATAGATGCACTTGCAAAATACAGGAAGACTACAAATTTATCAGATGAACTAATGAAAATGGTATATGGTCCACTATTAGGACTTTATGGCATATGAATGGAGGGGTTAAAATGTGCTTATCATCATTTTAAACCTAATCAATACCATATGGAGGGGTTTAATGTTCTTATCCATTGAATTGACAAGAAGTGTACAGGTGGGACAACAGCACCAAGAAAAAGATGCCAAAACTTTCAGTAAATAATGTACATATATAGGTCTAACCAACTTTCGGTCCCTTCTAGTTGACTGTAACAAAACTAAAAAAACAAGAAAACAAAAAATCATTCCCAGCACCAAAAAATAAATTTGAGGCCTTTTTCTCTGACTTATTCATCGTTTTAGCTTACAGAAAATTTTATTTTATTATGATGCTTCCTTTCCCTGCCTGACAATTCCAATGTATCCTTTATACAAGCTCAGTGTCTTTGCCAAAAAGAAAAAGAAAAGCAAGCTCAGTGTAAAATGGGTTTGCCTAAAGACAGGCCTGCCTAACCATGATTGTGGACCATTTTTTGGCAAAGAAAAGCAAGCTCAGTGTAAAATGGGTTTGCCTAAAAGACAGGCCTGCCTAACCATGATTGTGGACTCCATATTGGTCATTATAGGCTTCAACATTTCCATGTCGTCCCTGCCCGGCCTATTCGGAAATGTAATGGAAAGTTATTGCTCTCCCCATCAAACATAGACAAAGTGATAGACAAATAAATTAAAGCAATACTCAAAAAGAAAAATTGAATATTTCCTGGTCGTGGAATGCAGAAGGTGCCTAGTACTTAAATCCGTGTGGTTTCAAACATGCAGACTACATATAATTTGCACCTCTACAAATGGCAATGTTTCCAATAAAGACAGATGTGAAAACGAAGAACACAGGTATCTAAATTCTTTTCTTCAGTAAGTTCAAAAGAAAATCAACCTGATCCACAGATCAGTAACAAAAAATCTATTTGCATTAGTTGGTGCCTTTTAATAAAAATTCCTAGAAAAATTACCGATGTCAGTTCTAACAAAAAAAAAACTGTTCTTATTTGACAAGGAATTTTTCTTTATTCCCTGCATGGCCAAATAACTGTCTGAGGTATTACCGTGAGACAGAATCTTCATTGCAGTATTAAAGTGGGACAGTAATTTTGTACATAAAAATATTGACTTTTATAGCTTGTGCTTTTCCTTTGGCTCGTGTTACAAGCATATAAAGGTCAGGAATATGTTCTTGAAAAATATGAAAATCTGAAGATCTTTGTGCCACAGTTAATTACTGCCAGACAATAAGGCCGACAGACAGTAAACTTGAAAAAAGAAAACAAATGCCAGCTATTGACCAAATTTCAAGGGTTTTCTGCTGATAGACATAGCAGACTTAGAAATTTAACATATTTAGCAGACAAAACCATCAGCTTTTAGAAGCCCAGATAATGGAAAGTTTAAAGTTGTGCTGTTGCTCTTACAAAATTGGGCACTGATGTTCGTCCCTCAAGGAATAGAAATTATAAAATTTGAATAATAAGAGAATGTTTTCCTACTAAAAACATGGGTACATCTCTTAAAAATGCTTTTACCATCGAGCATGAAAACTATTCAATCAATTTAACCATTGATAAGATTTTTTAATTTGATCAAGGCCTCACCCTTGTTTATAGTCAGAAATAAGGGTGATACTTTTTGAGGATGGTTTAACTCTATTTAAATCAAGCTGGTGTGAGTAAACCCTAACCTGCTACTAAATCCTGAAACTCATGCCAGGAACTCATTGCAGTCCATGAATGAGTAAATCACAAGCATTAACTAACTTGAATCGTCATTGTTTAGGTATGTCTCATGACCTAGAACGCAAGATCGAAAAGCAAGCTAGCCTCTATTTTTGAATTGTTGGTTCCTAGAATTATAGAGCGAATGCTTAGCAGGAGAGTAGTGGAGCAAAGATAAAAAAAACTTACTGTCAAGAGCGGTGGTGTTTTGCGCTTGAGAGACAATGGCGGGCGTTGATGGACGACGAGAGACTTTGGAGTAATGGAGGAATATAAAGGCGATTGAAGCTTCAAGCCCCGGAATTCCGGTAAGGCACCCGGTCTGCGGCGGACAGAGACGGAAAGAGCCGGCCTTGACGTGATCGCCGGCTGGAGATATGACGGAGAAGAAGAATAGAGAGCGGTGGATTCAGCTATGGTCGCCATTTATTTGTGTGAATGAGAGATAAATTGGGGATCCACAATTTGATTATATATATAATGAGAATTGAGAGAGATCATGAAAGTTAGATGGTGGGAAAATAAGGAAGGTATGAAAGGCAAGTATTGGAGTTTGATGATCCAGTGGAGGCTTGAAAAGTAGCTAGCAGCCAGCTAATTCAACTTTCCATTAACGATTCAACATTCCTACCTGAACCTAACCTTGGTTTTTCAGTTCATCGGACATTCTACGGTACCAGCAGCATTTGATGCACGGACTCACAAAAATCACGTTAAAAAACAGTTAATTTTAGTTTATCAATTTATTTACTCTTTTTTGAAATAATTTACTATTTACTTTGAGACGTAAGAATTTAGAATGAATACAGATATCTATTCTATATTAGTCTCACATTACCCACGTCTTTCTTCTATAGACTATAGTTACCTCCTTATTTATTTATTTATTTATTTCTTTTTACTTTTTAATACTAGCAGTGGCTCCACTCACTATGTGTGTGGAGAGAAGTTAAAGAATTAATGGAAAACTTCTCGCATAACTACCACATTTTCTCAATATTTTATTTTATTTTTGTTTCTATTTTACAATTTATCATATCATCTTTATTGATTAATTATATTTCATAGTTTTTTAATATATAAAGGTTAAATTGGTAAAAAATTCAATTTTGAAGAGCAAACTCTCTTCTCTTAATAATAGTACTTAGACTCCAAACACACCCTATGAGTGTGGATAATTATGTGGAAAGTTATTTCATAGAATGTAAAGAAAATTGCTGCACATATTTTGTTTTTATTTTTTTTTGTTAAATTTCTTTTGTTTTTCTTTTTTATTTGTGAATTGACTATTTTGTCTTTCTCAAATATTTCAGCTCAAAAAGTTTTTTAATATTTGAGGGATATTTTAGTAAAATTATTCTGTTTTAGCCGACAAACTCTCCTCTCTTAATAATAGTGTAGATAGGTAATAATTTCTCTCTTAATAATAGTATAGATAGGTAATAATAATTTTGTAGTTATTTATTTCCAATTAACTCAATAAAAATAATTAAGATAATTTAAAATTTAGTGGCACTTGTGAAGGCTTCTGCTTTTAAAACGGTAGAGATTTATCTACAAGTAAATAATAGTATCCACATATATCAACAAGTTAGAGCCGTCACCTCTCTCGATCTCTCTCTAAACCTACTGCTATGGTTTCAGTTTCTTTATTTCCTCACAACAAAATCACCAATTTGATGCAATGGCTACTAAGGCTAGCCTCCTCTCTCTCTATCGCTAAAGGTAAGAGACATATCGATTTGCATCCAACACAGGCCAAGGCTTGAGACAATCGGCTGAAGGTGTTCTTGGTGGGTAAACTCCTCAAAGCCCGCTACATCAAGAACAAGTCATTCATGGGGATGTTGTCGCAACGCTTGGAGGATCAATGGGGTGTTGCGGTGGAGGGAAGCCGGGCGGCGTAGAGTGTTCTTCACGCTGTCGGACCCCTGTAGATAGGTTCGATCTGGCCGCAGCCACGGGCCATGGGGCTACAACCACTCTCCGATGGCTCTCGCCGTATGATGGCATCATGCCGTGGATAAGGTCCCTCCTCGACTATGACGTCAGATTAGATTACCCTTCAAGGAATTCCTCACGGGCTTTTCGATTTGACCGAAGTCATGACAATGATCGGTATAATGATGGGGAACTTCCGTGAGATCGATAAGAATGCTAAGAAGGCCGGGAAGCTCCGGTCGTGGTTGAGATTCCAACCGAATGTGCCATTGCCGCTCAAGCTACCGGTGTTGGGTGGAAGATGAAGTCGAAGTTCCTATGTAGATTCAAGTATGACTAGCTTTTAGTAGGTGCTCTAACTATGGGCTTGTGACTCATGTGGGACTACCATGTTCAAGACCGGGCGCTTGGATGAGGATGACGAAGGCTAAGCGAACTGCGGGGTCCTAGCCTATGGCACCGGTAGCAACATTTGGTGGCTTGTTTGCCGATACATGGAAGCACGACGATGTCGTTTTCCCGCAATCGCTAGTGGCGGCAGGGTTAACGTGGACCATGAGGGCTAGGGTTTCAATCCCATGCTCAACCCTCGCGGTTCCTGACTCCATTACTGTGTTCCGGTTGTCGAATCCACCCTTGAGTGCTATGTTTCCAAAACAGTAAAAGACAGTGGTGGTGCGGAACTTGTAGGAGAAGGTAATGACTCCAGGGGATCACGCAAACGCCGAGGCCGGTGAGGACAGCTTAATCAGATTTCCAAAAAAGCCGGGTTAATTTGGTCGTGGGTAAGAGAAACCTCAACTTGGATCTTGAAAACTTGGTTTGGTTAATTTCGTGTTGTGCGTGAGGAGGTCAATTCAGCCAAATGAAGAGAAAGGGGGCGCACCTATTGGCAACAAGAACAAGTCAGCCTTCCTCGTGAAAAACAAAAGGCCCCAAAGCATGGTGGAGGGTAATGAGAAGAGAAAAAGTCTCCCAAGAAAAGCACTCCGCAAAGTAGTTTGTGGGTAAAACTCCAACCTCGAAGGGAAGGAGTTAGTTCTTTTTAATTTCTCAAGTATTGGGGTTAAGCTTATGTGAGATTGAATGGACTTCTATGAGTCTTCTATGATGTTTCTAGTTTCTTGCTTGTACCACAATTGCGTTGATTGACAATGGAGGGCTAGTTGAATGATTTCATTTCAGTAGAGGCGTATTTGTTCATTCTTAGATAGGCTTAGGTAGCTAGTTTGCTTAAAATGAGCGCCCCAGAGAATTTAATAATCATGCTCTGGCTTAGGTAGGTAGTTTTGGATTTTTTGCCGGATTTCTTTTGTAAGTTCTCGCAGACTTTAGCCTTTGGCTGTTGATCTAATGAATTTAACTTATAATTCAAAAAAAGAAAAGAAAAAAAGTAGAGATTTCTTAACTACTATAAAGGGAAGTCAAAATTTGGTGTCAAATTTTGATTTCCCATAAATGTCTTTATAATAAAAGTAAAAACTCATAATGAGATAATCTCAAAGGATTATTATGATAATTTATAAAAACACAAAATACATAAAATTAAGAAAGTGGGTGAGAAAAAACTTTCACGTTCTTCTTCTTTCAACAATAACATGTGCATCACATTTCTTTTGCTTCTACCTATTTTTCTAATAGCAAGAAAACCCTAGAAGACGTAGTCGGGGTTATGTACAACCATCTCGCCCGGGTGGCGCTATTTACGTCGCCTTTGTCAACATTGTGATGTCAGCGCATCGGGTGACGCATAATTTAGGGTCCTTTGTCCTCCTGGGTTTACTTTTGCTCGAGGTTTTTGGCCGGTGGTGATGGGTTTTTCCCCGTCGAAGCAACTTTGTGTATAGGGCATTCATATGCTCCGTCTTCGTGGATGATGGAGGTGGTGCAAACCGGTGTTTAATCCACGGGCAAGTGGCGGCATAAAGGCAAGTATTGTTGATGGGGTCGCTGGATTTGCCTAATTCACAAAGCAGAGATCCTGTGGCTCGATTTTGGGTTCGGTTTGACCGCTTGGCGAGGTTGTTGCTCGTCCTCTAGGTGGTGGCTCGTGGGAAGTGGTGCTGGTTCCTTGAAGCAGGACGGGCGTTTTCTGGTGAATCATGGCGGTGGCTCGTAGTAAAGGCGCGGTGGCGGGTGAATTTGTTGCAATGTCGTGTAGATCGAAAAGAAACTAGGCCAGCTGTCAGAAGCCTAGGTTTTGGTTGTCCTTTGGGCTGAGCTGCTATTTTTAAATTAGTTATTTTTATTTCTAATAATTCCCTACTTGTGTAGGAATCTATGCTTGTTAGTTTTAGTAAGCGCCATTGAGTCTTGTTTACTTAAGCCTATTTACTATGTTGTGGTGTTAACATAGTTTATAGACTTAATTTTTAAGTGAGCATGAAACTGGCGAATGAGTGGACCTAGTCAATATATCACAGTGGACACCACCACAAATCTACCCCATGCCTGTGGGTAGAGGGAGGAGGATATGTAATGACCAATTCTCGCTTTAGATGAATGATATACTCCCCGGATTTGGGTTTGATTAAAAAAAAAAAAAAAAAAAAAAATTAACATGTGCATCGCCGTGAGTTGTTATGGTAATCTACAAAAACACTAAAATTATAAAATTGAGGTAGTCAGTAAGAAGAAAACTTTCACATTTTTCTCATTTTAATAATAACACGCGGCATCGCATCTAATATGAAACTAGTGAAAATAGTCGAAGGCTTCAGAGAATGGAACGATTAATCGCTGGATGCTCTTGCTAAATCGAGCCCTTAATCATGACCATGGTGTTTTCATATTTGACCCCTCCTCCCCAAGCTGCTACTGCGTTTCTTGATGATCTCTGTGAAGTTTCTAGATCCAGGTCTTCTGTTAGACTTATAACTTGGTTTTTCTTTTTTGTTTGCTGTGTTTGGGTCTTTTTAAGACCTCCGTAACCAAAAATAGTCCAAGGCAAGCCGAAAAAGAACCCTACGGGCCACGGCCCACAATAAATGTCATTATTCAAAAGCTCTTATACCTTGATAGCAGGCACAGGCAGCAATCCGCCATGGCCTCCCCTCAAGGGCCATCGCATTCAAATGTTCTCCCTCTCTGGCATTTTCTTCGAAAACGCGGATGGAGTCGAAACCCAGAACCCTTCAAAACCCATTTTCTAGTTCAACTTCAGGCGCTGCTTCAAGAGAAGCTCGTACAGGCGACACTGCTGAAGCCTCTATCACATTGCAGGAATGGCAGGGTTGGGGCACCACGTCCCCTGTGCCCTCCTTGGTCACCAAAATTGTTCAGGATTTGAAGGTTTTGGAGAAAAGATATTGATGCCCAAATGAGCTTTGGTGGCAGTGGTGGCAAACTTCAGGTATGCCACAAATTATAATCTCCTTTGTTTGCTGTGGGCCTTGGCAGACATTTTGTTTCAAAGTTAAGTTCTACTACAACAACATGGTTTTAGGGGTTTGAGGTTTTAGTGTAAGTTCAGATGTCTACGTGCTTTATCTATCTCTGAGGTTTATAAGCATCTCATTCAAACCATTTTAATAAGTATAGACATGGAGTGAATGTGTGATCAGGATGCCTGGACGTAACTAATGTATAAGGCTTTTCATATCTTGCTTTTCAGGGAGATTTTAAAGTGCAAGAGGATAGAAAACACAGGAAGACATATAAGGCTTTAGGTGACTCTGAACAAAAGATTCAGTTTTTTTCAGCTAGACAAATAGCATGCCGCTTGCTTGGAAGTAGAGGCTACCTTTGTCAAAAGGTATTGAGCTGTTCTTTTGCAAAAATATTTGTGTGCATTTTGGCTTTTAACTTCTTCCTCGTACTGAGGGTAATACTGCATCCTAAATTTTCCTAATTCGTAGGAGGCGGATATGCCTTTCATCTCCATTTCATGTTCATCACATCTTATAGGAATTATATTACTTTTGCAGTGCTGGCTTCCTTTGGAAGATTGTATGTGTTCAAGAGTGGTACAGTGCCCTCTTTGGCCTCGAATGCGATTCTGGTTGTATATGCATCCAAAGGTTGTCACTTTTGTCATTTTATGAAACAGTCTGGTACTTCGGACACTTTTGAGAAAAAAATATATATATATTGAAATGAGCCGTCAGCCTTTTGCAGGATTTCTTAAGACAGAACAATACTGGAAAGTTGTTATGGCAAGTATTTGGCACTGAAGCTGCAACTTTGTGCCTCTTCTCGCATCGCTGAACAGGAAGAAATAATGTGGGATGCATTTAAGCTAGCAGGTCTCCCTTTGTTTTTCCCTACTTAAACTGAAAGGGCCACTAAATGTGGTGTCCTTAAATTGTCGGCCATTTTATTTTGATTAGGGTATTTTATGACTTTAGATATTAAGCTATTTTTTGGGAAACATAGCACTTTCCATACTGTAGAAAAAAATCTTTTACCAAGTGTTTTGACTGATATAAAACAGATGCTTTTAATTTATTATCTTTTGTAGCCAATGGCTCTTGCACTAGACACTGGCAACTGCGTGTTGAAATTTAGTATTCTTGACATTACACTACCAAGCTAAATTGATGAACTTAAGTTGCCAGTGTTATTTTTTATTTTTGGTGAAGTTGTCAGAGTTTTTTTTTTGGCAGTTAGATTTGGAAGTTTCTTACGTTCTTTGGTTTACTTTTATGGATATTACACCTGTGGCATCATTAACTTGTTTTTGAAATTTACATTAAATCCAGGAAAAAGCAATGTTTGGTGCCTCTATCCCAACAAAAATGCTGTGTTAACTTCTGTTCAGGATGTCTTTTGGCCAAGAATCTTCAGCTGATCTGGAAGGTCCATATACCAAGGTATTATTGTTTTAGTGCTATGTTTATGGGTGTTTTGTATGAGGGTATTTGCTAAGTACCACTCTTGCTAGTCGCTTTTTTTAATGACACATAAAAACAAATTTCTAATGTCAATAATGTGCTTCTTACATCGTGATCCCATTACATTTCCTGAAGAAGAGCCATAACTAGTGCTTCTTTCAAAAGAAATAAGAGTGTTTCTTTTTCACCAAAATCACTCTAGGTACTTTTTTTTTTCCATCCAAACCAGAAAACATTTTTAGCTGTCTGAAGGTGCTTTTGGCATCCAGAAGCACTCTTATACACAACCTAGTGTCAATTCAGATGCTAGTTGATTCTTACTGACTATGTTAAGAAACCATGAAATTGGCTAGGGGCAGTTTCAGGCTTCAGTTTCTTAACAAGAAATCTCTTATGCCTTCATCAAGTTCAACAATATATAAATTCCAATTTTGACTGCTGCACAGATAAATGAAGACAGAACTCTGAATTTCATTTTGATTGATGGAACATGGAACAATTCTGTTGCGTATATTCCGTCGCCTGAAGGTAATACTTTTCTGTCATTTATTGGTTCCTACGCTTTTCTTGTAGGTTTTCATTATCATTTGTAAGATGCTAAATACAAATTTATTTTTGTGAATTGGAATTTGTGTGTCAATTTGAACATGAACAAATGGGCATCTAACAGTATTTATTCTCTAAAAAGCCCCTCTCTGCTCTCTGCTGTAGATTACAATAAAAGTCAACGTTTATACTTGCAAGAATCAGCTTTTCTTCATCTTTCCTTTTTATCCTTTTCCCTGAATAAAAAGGTAAGTTTCCAAGTGAATGGAAAGGAAAAAACAAAGGATGAATCCTACTTTAAACAGACATGCTACAGAAACAGACCCATTTTATGAAGACAGTAGGAAGGTAATTGGCTATAATTGTATAGTTCATGAGCTGAATTATTCACAAGAACTTCTGCAGAAGTAATTGCTCAAAACCAATAGTCTGGAGAGATATTTGACACTACAGCCATTTTAGTGTTAGGAAGTTGGTGCTTGTGCAAAGCGAAAAACACCATGATTTTGGAATCTCAGCCGCGTGTGTACTTATGAGCTCATTGCCTTGTTGAAAGAGAAACTTGCCCTAGACACTAGATGTCCGTTCTGAACATATAGAAGAACAGCTTTTGGCATCTTTTGGCATCAATTTCTAGGATATCAATAGGGAGTTTAGGAAAAGTGGGAAAACCCTGACCAAATATGAAGGTGGAATAAACAACTGGGATTATGCTTCAAGGTCCTATTTAGTCAAATTGTGAAAATGTCTAGAATATGCGCCTAGTAATATTAACAGCCTCATAATTTGGCCATTGGTACACTGACACAATTGCTTTGCTTGCATGAAGATATCAGAATATGTGGTGATGACCTAACTGATAAATCCCTTTAGACTTATTGTTAAAAAAAAGCATTTATAAGCTGCTCTTGGGGATTTTAATTTTAATTTTTTCCCCTTCATAAAAACTATCTCTATGTGCAGGATCAAGCAAAGTTAGTATGGGGAGGAGAGAGGACTTTTCCTTGTATTTCCTGGCCACTGGTGCTTCTGCGATGCATAAACTTCGTAGAACTAAAATTTAACTTCTGCAGTTTTCTCTACAGAGGCTTTTCTTTCAGTTCTTTTGTTCTTTTCTTGTTGAGCTTTTCTTTTGCTCTTCCACCTTTCCCAAATACCTGCCTTATTGAATCTTAATTGTTAAATGATTGTGTGGGCAGGCCCCAACCATCATTGGATCGCACCTGTACAGCAGCAGCAGCTATTGGCCTCCTCTCCGAGCTGCACGTTCTTCCAGAGTTCAGGTCCCATGGATTTGATAAGCAGGCTGAAGTTGTAGAGGATGCTTTAGTTGTACTATTAGAGGCTCTAAATAAATAGATCTACTTCGATGGGCAGGTCCATCAGTCGTGAAGTAAGACATACGAAAGTGATTTTGGTTAACAGCTAACCAAGTAAAGTCTAATGGTTGCCCTGCTGCCTGGAGGAAAGATTTTCTAAAATGTGAGGCAATCACACCATTTTTGTGACCTTATTTGTGAGTGCATATTGTGCTTGTAGTATGCGGTTGGCTGACTGATAGTGATATACAACATGAAGGTACTTGATACAGTAAGATCAGAATCTTATCAAAACCATATTCCAATTTTTCTTTGTCAGTTTACTTCTCTTGTTTGATCTTCCTGTTTCTGTTGCATATTACGTAATTGTATGTTGGCTAGTAACCATAATGTGAGACTTCTACACCTTGTGTTCTCTTTGTTCAAGGTTTGCATATATCAGTTCATATGTGAGTATATTCCACTCTCGACTACCAAGCTGCATCAATTTTCAATTCTGATATCATCAAGCCTATACTTCTTCCTAATTGGCATCTCCACACGCGTGTGCACACGCCAAGCTTACACACACTCAACAGCTGGGTTTGTTTGTGTCTGTTTTAGTTTTAGTTTTAATTTTTAGATAGTTGATGTATTTCTCAATACTGCTTGCTTAATGGAAGATCGGATAAATTTAGTGATACTTCAGAACACTTGTTAGCCTAGTCGCTTCCACCAATTGTTATATATACTGCTCCAACGATGAAAAAATGAATTTGCAGATTATATATTTTCAACTGTATTGATCAACTCATAGCAGTAATTTCCCGCTGTTTGAACTGGGCGTGGTTTATACGGTCTCTTGGGTCCATGACTTGAGTAGGATGATTGTGTGTAATTGATACTAAAATTCTGGGAAATGAGATGATGATTATATAGTGGCAGTAGCAGTGTCATACAACACTGGGGAATGAAAAGAGGGCATATATAAAGGATGCCTAAGTTTGACGCTGGGGTACCTAATTACTCATATTTCAAGGGTCGGTATTGTGGTGGAGAGCAGAAGGTCCGAAGAGGGTTGCAGGTAGGGTGGGCGGATGGATGGAGAAGAAAGAAAATGATGGTTTAGGGTGTCCAGACTTGAAGTGCAGGGAAGGGAAGAAGTTTTGGTGTAATGGGTCAGGGGAAGAAGTTTTGGTGCGGTGGTGCTAGGAAGGAGGTTCAATGCTCCATAGTATGGGTGGCGATTACTCTACGAATATTTGGATTTTTCGTGGATATATTTGCTTTCTTGCCCTCTTCAAAAATCTCAAAACTCCGACATAGAAATAAACTTTTGTAGACTATAACTTATTCATATTTTAACTCAAATTTTAACGTATCGCGGTGTCCACTTAACTTAGTTTAATGTCCTCTACAACTTTCGTGGATGATAGTTTCTGCAAAATGTGACCAATTATAAAGTCAACTCTATAACCTCCTAAATGATTTTTATGAAGGTAGAAAGAGAACAATAACCGTTTTCCATCAAATTAACTAGTAAACAGGTAATTCGGGTACATGGTGTAACAATAAATCATAACAAATAATCAATCCAGAGCATTATTACAATTCACATTCAAACTTAAATCATCGAGAATCACAAATCACAATAAAACACAAATCCAATATTTATCCGATATCAGAAATCAAATTCTAAAAATCAAATCCGCAGAAATCCAAATCATAATTATTACTCATTTCGACGCCTCGTTGGAAATTAAAGAAATTTGACTGAACTTGAGATTCAAAATCTAAACACCAAATCCCTATTAAACGCTTTGCCGAAAATCCCTTTATTTAGCGATTTGCGTGAAATCTCAAAAATTTGAATTCACATCGAACTAAGCAGCATTAGGGATTTTGATAAGTGATTGAAGGGTTACTTAAACCCATGTGGTATTGCCGCTTGAAACGGCCAGAAAAGGGAGATCGATCCGGTCGATGTTGCAAATGGTGAGTTCTCGGGACAAAGTTGAAAACAAAGTCGCGGCCTCTCTTTAGGCTTACAACCCGAGAAATAGAGAGGTGCCCTAAAGTGCTAGGGCTCCTTCCTTTTATACCGATCATGAGAAAATGTTAATTTTGCCCTTACAAGTCTCTAAAAAACTCCATGAAATAGTTAAACTTTTGTAAACAATATTTTACTTATACAAACTCAAATTTTAGCGTGCCATATGTCCACCGGACTTGATCTAACATGCTCTACATCTTTCATGAAGAAAGTTTCCTAAAAATGAATTGAAGAAAAAGTCAACCCTGGTAAAAATAAAAAGTAAAGGTAAAAATTTCAATTATTTATAGTCTAAATTACCAAGAAATCGAGTAAATCTAAGTACGTGGAGAGTAACATCCGGCCATCGGCACTTTGGGGCCACAAGATATGGAGGTTTGGAATCGTGGTTCCCTAACTCTACTATTAGGTAGGGGTGGACTCGTGTGAACGGGTTCTGGTTTAGAGGCACTAACCTCTAACCAAACCCGATTGTACTTACACATTAGCTATGTCGAGGTTAGCCCAAGTTCGCTACCAGAGGCGCTTAGCGCCGTGAGGCCGCGGACCTTCGTGAACACCACCAGGCGGCTATCGCCCCTGAAGCTCAAACAAGATCACTTTTGGCCAGGATCACCTCATTTGAAGCATCAAGGCACAAACTTATGCATATCAATCCCACATCGTAAAACCAAATGGAGTTCACTCTCCTCTTCACCTATAAAAGGTCTAGGTCCATTCCTCTCTATTCATTCATTATGCATTAATTACTCACAACGCTACTGGCCAACATAAATACATTGATCGACTTAGACATCGAGTAGCGAAGACCGCCAACCGCGTCTCCTACCGACGCCCTTTTATATTTCATTTGACAGGTGACGCCAGCACCGCTTCATCCTCTTCTAACTGCCGTGACTTGGGCCAACATTATCAAGGTCCGCTTGCCGCTAGAACTTGAGCATTAACACCAATGGCTTCTCGTTTTCTATTTTCAAAATCGAATCGAAAAGAAAATGAAAATCGATCTCGCTGGTTAACCTTCACTTCGGTTCGTTTCGGTTAACACTACTATAAAAAGTTAATCACATAACAATAATCACACAACGGAACAGAAATCACATGTTGTGTGGGTGTTTAAGTAAACTTTATTGTACAAACGGTATTAGTGATATTCCGTTGTGTGAATGTCAACAAAGTGATAACTTTTTTCTGAACTACCTTGCACAACACAATTAAGTATTGTCCGTTGTTTAAGTCTTCTAAAAATTTAATGGCAGCTTTCCCTCCACTTTGAAGTCTTTGATTGAAATTAGATGACTAGGTACAACGGTATAAGATTTTTCCGTTGTATGATTGAAAAACTAAGCACCAAATTTTGAGGAAGCTTGCTTCAATGTCTTCTACAAGGTATACCTAGTGCAAGCTATAAAGATTGTACAACAGTTTTAAGATTTTCTGTTGTGTGAACTTGGAACATAGGCAATTACCAATATTTTGAGCCAAAATGCTATGGCGCCATGTTTTCCCTCTATGATTCCGCATTTTGATTTTATGTGGTGCACTAATACAACAATTAGTGAGATTTATGTTGTGAGTGACTTATGAATTTTTGCTAGGTTTAATGCATAGATTCTGTCCAAAAGAGAAAAAGCCTTCCTCTCGACACTCAACACTCATCTCTCCCGACCCTCGGCACTCTCTCTCCACCGTAAATGAAATCTCAATCCTAAATCTTTTTACAAACCCTCTCTCGGTCTCTCTCACACTCTTTTCTGCGACCGATTTGGGTCTATCTCACTTGACAAAAGGTTTGTGGATTGGGTTTTGATTTCATTGTTCTAAGGTTTCTTTACCGAAGGGAACACATTAAGTCGATTCAAATTCGATTTGAATTTTGATTTTGTTGTTCTAGGATTTCGCTTGAACCAAGGTCAATTTTCTTCAAGATATGAGGACGTTGTCACCATGCCAAGAGGCACTAGGGTTTTTTGACGGACGATTAAGGTACTTATATTTGCTAATTGAGCACTTAGATACTAGTCACTCTTTTGTATTTGATTCTGGTTTTTGGGTTCCCCATAATTCTTCTTTCTATCAATTTCTGTATTCAAATCTCTCTCTCTGGCTCTTCGGGTTTTCTCGGGTCCTTATTACTTTGTTTGAAATCGTAAAGTTATATACTTTCATGAATGCTTGATTTGTTCATCTTATGCTTTTGTTGGTTTCCTCATTTGGTCCGAATGGTACTTGCAGTATTATGCGTTTAGATGAATATTGAATTCTTAGTTTCTTGCCATTTTGTATTGCTAAGATTTTAGGGCTTGATTGTTTATCATTGCATTGTGTTGTGTTATTCTTAGTTCTCGCTTTAAATATCAACAACCGTATGTGTCGCTTTGATTCGAAGCAAATGATGGATTCAAATGTGCAAAGTAGGTAGTTTTAGCTGGATGAACGATTAAGTGCATTAGTTCATTGGGTTTTACACAGGTAAGTGCTACTAGTAGTAATTAATGTTTGATTACCCAATCCCTTTGTTGTTCATGTTTGCAGACTTTGGATTTTGGTATCTTGAAAAGTTGTGTATTTCTAAGAAATGGTGATTTTCTTGTTGTAGACTAAAAAGAACGTAAGAAGGTTGGAATAGTCAGGAAATATGGTGCGATCTAATTAAGGAGTGGGGACCAATAGAAGGCATCTTATTAAAAAACTGGGCAGGGCCTCACCACTCATTCAAGGAGCAGATTTGGAGTTCTCAAAGCTTAAGTGATCTTTTATAGCAAACGAGGCAAATTAGGTACTTTCTTGCTAAACCACAATTGTTATTCACTTTTGTTTGTAATCGATGTTGTTGTTGTGAGCATCTTTTTTCTGCATTACCACCTACTGATCATCATGGCAAGAAAAGAGAAATATGGTTTTATTTTGTGGTTAACTGCGCTTTGATTCAAAGTGAGGCAATGCTTTTATAGTTGATATTGTTTATACTATTTTCATGGAGAAGCAGAGGATGTATACCCGCTGTAATCGGATTTATAACTTCAATAATTGAATTTCATCAAAAAGATGCTCACTTTAGGTACCTCCTATGACTCCTATGAAATTTGACTCAAACCCTCGAATTTCTAAGGATACTTATTGTTGATACCACTTATATACCGCCAAGCATAAGCAACAACCTCAGAGGGTGGCCCCTCGCGACATGGTTAGTCCCGCCTACGACTTGCTGGAATGATCATGATCATGCTCTCGATAAAAATTGAGTATACAATTTTCCGCATGAAAGTACTTGAAGAAGTAATATAAAAAATAAAGCCGAATGTGCTTAATTAAATTTGTGTTTGTACAAAGTGTGGCGAGACCACATGTAAATAAAGTAAGTGTGCATGATTGGTGTGCATGTGTTGTGTGAGTGTGTATGGGATCATGCCCGATAAATCACTCAAGGTGGCATGAATCAAATGCATGCCGCTACAAACATGCACCATGTAGTGTTGAGTAGCCACTCATGTATGGAATGAATAGTGTATGAGAAGACAAGTGTTATCATGCTATTTATATGTGGCATCAAGTAAGTAGAATAGCGATCATGTGTAAAGGAAAACATGACAAGCATATGTATGGTAGCATATGTGTTAATTACTTATAGCTAGATTGTTTCTAAGCAAGTAGTATGAATTGTGTGAAACACATGCATGTATTATTATTATTTTCTTTGTTTGCTGGGAGGGGGGGATATATGGAGTGAAGTGCTGTTTCATAGTGGCTGTGTTTGTTTTGTTCTCTGTCATGTGAAACATAGAAAGAGACTTGACACTAGTTTTATTCTTTTCTTTGGGCATGGATTCCTAATCAACTCATTGTTTTGTTCTCTATCATGTATTCTTTTAAAAGCATTATTATTGAATAAGTAATCCACTTCGCTTACTTTTGTATATACTTTGCACATTAAGTAATATTTATGGCCTATTTTTATGCTTTTAGGAAGATCTGAAATTTTCTTCTTTCATGTTATTATTAGGTATGGCCACCTGATGGCTTTGGATTAGCTAGTTGGATCACTAAGTATAAAGAAGATTATATTGTTAAAAGGTACATCTCTAATTGAATTATCTTTGCATTTGAATTTTGTTCTTATCCCCTGCAATGCTTTTGTTATTGAATTGCTGCGATTTACAGCTTGGGGATTACTCTATGATGACGCATAATACTTGCAGATCATGTTATTTTTGGTTGCTTGCTGCTGATATATGGTTGGTACTTGCATATCATGTTATTTTTACTTGCTTGCTTGCTTTTGACAACATGTTGCTTGTAAAAATATTCTCAGATTTGCCTCTATTAATTTTAGAAGCATTGTAAAGCATAAAAACAGCTAGCAATTATTGCTTTCTTTTCGTAAGCATTTGTCTTCTTGTTTGGTGCATTTGCATATTACTATATGCTGAAGGCATATTGATAAAACATAATCTTGATTGGTAGCCTGTTTCAGCCCATTGCACACTGAGATTCCCCTGTTCCAAAGATCTATCAGATTAAAAGAAACTAACAAATTTAAATGTGTGTTCCTCGTTGATATATCTACAATTAAGTCTGTCTTCTTGTTTGCTTTTCTATTTCTGCATAGTATAAATGGATAGAACATGGATGGTTGCGAATAGGAGATCTCGTCAATATAAATTAGGGGTGACACGCTCTGTAAATTTGCCTTGGATAATGCTAGAGACCCTAACCATATTCCATGTCCTTGTACAAAATGTGGAAATGTTGGCTACTTTTCCGCCTTCGTAATAAGGGACCATCTATTTGTGAATGGAGT
Organism: Dioscorea zingiberensis; assembly: GCA_026586065.1. Classification (NCBI taxonomy): domain Eukaryota; kingdom Viridiplantae; phylum Streptophyta; class Magnoliopsida; order Dioscoreales; family Dioscoreaceae; genus Dioscorea; species Dioscorea zingiberensis. The sequence continues at coordinate 57,058 of JAGGNH010000170.1, forward strand.
TGATGCGAAGTTATGATATATGGAATGAGCATGGGGAGGCCATATTGGATTCAGGAATAGAAGAATCAAGCTAATGATGCAGTATGCATATTCGTGATTCACACGCCTTCTCACTGCGTGAATGGAAATGTGATACCCGAATATGAAGTAGGGTTAGGTAGTGACGCAGATGGAAAGTGATGAGTGTAATGAGTGTAATGAGTTTAGGCAGCTTTGTTGATGACGCTAATAAACAGTTATATCATGGTTGTGATAGGCACACACGTTGAATGTTCCTAATAAGACTTTATAACTTGAAAGCTTAAGCACGGTATGAGTGATGTTGCTTTCTCTCGAGTGGTTGATTGCCTTTCGCGGAGTTTCTTCCAAAGAGGGGCAATGAGATAATCGGGATACGCTTTGAGCAAGCGCATAATTTAACCCCTAAAGATCGCTAGTAGTATAAGCAAATAGGATCGCTCTATTCCGATCGAGGGTACACCACATTGTCAAACAATTAAACAATTAAAATTAAAACAAAGTATAATATTCACAAATGTATTTTACAAAATATAAACATTTTACACGAAAAGATGGGGATTTTGTTTTTGGTTTTTTCGAAATGAAACTAAGTTAACAAAAACAATTAAAATGCAAAAACATAAAAATACGTAATGGAATGAAGGAACAAAGATCAAAACCTAAACTTATGATTAAAATTGATTCAAACCCCTAATATTGTTCATCTAAGTCATGAGAAAGGAGTTGATCATGTGAAACATCTCAAAGCAAATGAATTCCCATTTTTTACTTTTCAATGCTAATTAACCTAAGCTTAAAGCACCAGATTAATCCTATCAAACATGCAATCAAACCCTAGAAAGCTTCAATCATGTCATGTTTAACGATACACATAGAGAAAGGCTATCAACTCAAGTGTACAACTTAGTATGGAAAAAGTCCACCTAATTGCAATTCTCTTTTAATTAAATTCGATCTTTGTACAAAAACCTTTTACTACTTTGATTCAAGTTTACACAAAACTAAAAGTCGCATTTCATGTTCTTAAACCTAGCACCATTCATATCGAAAACCCCAAGTGTTTGCAACCACATAAGATTAAAATACAAAAGTTATCTATAACGAAATTTAATTAAACAAACCCACATAAGCAACTCTCGAATCACAATATATGAATCTGAAAAATTCTCAATTAATCATAAAAATTCCAGAAATAATACTTTGTTCAAAACATATATGTCAACTAGTTCATAACCAACGAAATTCAAAGCAAAGGTTACAAAGGAGAATCGGATTACACCGTGGATGAAGATGAGATGGATGATTCACGCTTGTGGATTCTTGAAACTTCGAAAGCAAGCTTCAAGGATGGCTATGGATGGAAGTGCTCACGCTTCTCTTCTTCTTCTTTGGCCTTGCTTGAACTCGTGGAGATGACTAAACTTGAAACTAGAGGATGGAAAGGAAATGGAGAGACAAAGAAAATGGAATGGATGAAGGAATGTGTTTAGAGTGAGAGGAGAAGGTGTTTATATAGGGAAGAAAAAAAGAAGAGTGAAATGATAAATGGAAGAAAAATAATGAAAGTGGTTTGTAAAATATGGAAAAGATGGAGTAATGATGAAATGAAAGCAAGGCATGAATGTGCAGAAGTATGGAAGTGATGATGATCTTTGGAGCAGAAAAATATATCCAAGGAAAAAGAGAAAAGCATCTAGCTTTCTTCATGTGGGTAGGAAAACATGAACATGTGAATATTGAGCTGTTTTTAGGTCAATTTCTGCCCCTTTATTCCTTCAATTAATTCTCCAACAGGAATTCAGTTTTGGCTCTTGACTTCTTTCATATGAAATGATCTACCATGAGTGTAGATCATTTTGGTAAAATTTCAGAATTTATTTCCATGTCTTTGGGCCAGAATCTCTGCTGGACTCCTTACGGGTCCAGTTTTCCAGTTTTGCTTCTGCAGGAAATTGGGCTGACTGTTTGAAGGCCTTCCACTCAATTCTAGCTCTGGCACTCTTCATAAGAAATGATCCTTAGGATGTCTAGAATGGATCTGGAAATTTTTCAGCTCATTTGGAGTTCATTTTGGTCAGGCGGCCGCTTCCTTCTTCCTTGCTTGGCTTTGGTTTCTCCCTAGCGGAGTAGGAAAATGTGTAAAATTGACCTTTAGTACATTTCCATTTTTCTCCATCATTTATAGGTAATTATGGACCTAATTCTCATTTTCATCATCATCTACTCCAATGTACCTAAGAAAATAGAAATTGAGTTAAAAATCGATTCGCATAAGGAATTAACTAAGCAAAATGTGAGGAATTAACTATTAAAATACCACTTTAAAAATTCTCCTATCGATACCACTTCCTCTGTCTATGTGGTAAAAGAAGACGTTGAGTTCTTTAGGAATGGATTACACTAAAATTCATGTCTGCCCAAATGATTTTGTTTTGTATAGAAATGCAGTATGCCGATGCAATCGAGGGCCTTACATGTGGTACTTTCAAGGTGGAGATTAGGTAAAACTCCAAAGAGATGGAAGGTGTACCTACAAACATATTGTGGTACCTTCCCCTATTCCTAGGTTTAAGAAAATGTTTCAGTCAAAGGATACATGTAAGAGTCTGACTTGGCATGCTAATCGATAGAAAAAGCTGATGGCTTGATGCGCCATTCGACCGATGCAGCTTCGCGTGAAAGTTAGTAGATGATAAATGGCCGGACTTTGGTTCTGACCCCTAGAAACCTAAGACTTGCATTGTCATCAGATGGGTTCAATCCCCATAGTTCATTAAGCAGCAAGTACAGTTGTTGTTGGCTTGTTATTCTAGTCGCAGATAATCTTCCTCCGGCTCATAAATGAAGCAGGGAAACACATGTTGTTAACTCTATTGATTTCTTGGCCAAAACAACCAGGAAATGACATCGATGTCTACTTGGAACCTTTGATAGACGACTTTGAAGCTATTATGGGAAGGAGTTAGTGGTGTCTACAATGCAAGACAAAGTGAATACTTTTACTCTTAGAGGTTTACTATTCCGACAATCAACGATTTTCCAAACCTTATGGTAACCTTTCTCGGGAGTATAGTTAAAGGGTATAATGCATGCCCTATTTGTCTTGGAAAACAAAACCAACAAGACTAGTTAATGGAGGGAAAATGGCCTACATCGCGGCATCGGAGATTTTAGGAAGAAACCATCCTTATCAAGGCAAAAGGTTGCTTTCGACAACTTTCCGTAACATTCTCCCTCACATGTTCCTTTGAGTGGGGAAGAAGTACTAGAAAGGGTGGAGCAAGAAGTTCCAAAGTGGCATTTGGGAAAAAAAATCCCCTCCCCTCATAAGGGTGGGGACAATGAAACCGGGCCTTGCCGGAAGAAAAAGTCTATCTTTCTTGAACTTGAATAATCGGAAGTTTCTCCCTGTTTCTAAGACCGCTTTGATGTGATGCATATAGAGAAAAATGTATGCGATAGTCTCATAGGAACCTTGTTGAATATTCCTGGAAAAACAAAGGATGGGGTGAAAACTCGCTTGGATCCGTAGAAATGGGTATTAGATTAGGATTAAGGCCTGATCTCGAAGGTCCCAAGAAGGAGCGCTTTGCCAATGGCAAGCTGGAACCTAAAGACAAATGAAAAAAGATGCATGTGTGTGGCTCTTTTTGGTATGAAGGTTCCTCAAGACTATTCTTCTAACATATCAAACTTGGTTTCCATGGATGATTTAAGACTTGGTGGACTTAAATCCTATGATTGTCATGCCTTAATGCAACAACTCCTCCCAGTTGCCATCCGAGGTGTGCTTGAAAAGCTCTGGCCGGAATTGTTGTGATCAGGTTATGCCTATTTTTAATGAAATCAAGCAGCAAGACTATCGATGTGTCAAGGCTGCAGAAAATCCAAAGTGAACTTGTTGAAACATTGTGTGAGCCGGAAAAGTACTTTCCCCATCCTTTTTGACATAATGGTTCATCTAACGGTTCACCTAGTTAGAGAGGTGGAGTTACTTGGACCGGTTTGCTTTCAATGGATATATCCCTTCGAGAAGTACATGAAGATTTGCAAAGGATATGTTCGAAATAGAAATCGGCTAGAAGGTTGCATTCACAAGTGTTGTATTGTCAAGAGGCGCTTGAGTTTTTAGCGTAACTTTTTATCTATGAAAAAATTGTTGGGATCCCATCCGACACTCACAAAGAGGACAAGCCTACCTTAGGTGCTACAATTGTTAGTATTTACGGCAAGATATTCGACCAAGTTCATCTCTACGTGCTTCCAAAACACGGATGAATCTCGTGGAGCTATTTTGTGATTTCTATTAATACTTCATGTAAAGTAAACCCTAATCTTCACTCATTGTGTCACCGCTTTATTGGTAATTGCAGTGAACACTTGGAATACTTGAAGAGGGAGCTTCCAAAATTCAAAAAGGAATGAAAAATGACTTACTGACAAGCAAAACAAGACATTTACAGATTGGTTGAAGGAGAGGGTAAGTCCTAACAATAACAATGTTGATGAGAATATGTATTGTTCAGTTTCCATATTACTTGTTATTAGTTGTTGAATAAGGACATTAATCAAGTTATCATTTTTGCAGGTTGCCGCTCAACCGGAAAGTGAACCAAATGCTAACATCCTTCGATTATCAGGTGGCTTTCGATAAACCAAGAAATGAAGTACCAACGCTCAGCTGGTTACCGAATTGCGTGGAGTTCAAGATAACACAAATAAGCGCTGATGATCTTAGATCGACGCGAAAAAAGATGAGTGTCTACTTGCTTCGCCGGTGACACCGCAAGTAGTTACCGCTTAGGGATAAAATGTCAATTATTGATGACATGAGCTTCTAATGTGTGATTATTGAAATATGGGAGCTCAACTACAAAATTTTTAGGATCCCTATCTTTAAGTGTGATTGGGTAGAAAATAGAAGGGGTGTGAAGGTAGATGAGCTTTAGATTCACATTGGTGAATTTGAGTAAGAAATGTCATTTAAATAACATTTTTGTGTGGGAAATCGCGGTTCAAGATATCTTTTATGTTCAAAACCCTATAGATCCAATGTGGTCAGTGAGTTCTAAGAATTCTTGCTAGGGATTACAATGACTTTGAGGTTGAAGATGAGCTTGGGGACACTTCAAGTATTGCTCACCATCCCATCACCACTATTATGCCATCTATTGAGTTACCTAGTAACTTACCGAACGAGGATGAAGTGGGTTACATGAGGGAAGCGGGAGGAGGATATAGTTGTTGATGGATAATATAAGCAGTTTATTTTCTATTAGTTTAAGTTGTTATCCCACATCAATGCCTTGTGGTTTATGTTGTGTTGGTTGATCGCTGCTTTGATTTTTTCTCTAACCATGTCATTTGGTACGGACCATGTAATTGTAATCAATTTGTTGAATGAAACTGATTGAAGCTTTCTATATGTCATGTGATTACTAAAATGGCAAAGTTTTTAGTTGCTTTACATAATATGAGTGTCTTTTATTGTATGCATTATATCATTCTTACATTGATTATCGATTAATGTCTATTCCGTGTTCAAGTGGCTAATCAATGTCTCATATATTTTTGTTGCGAATAATGACACCATCAAAATCTGCCTCAACACCTATCGAAGTCAAAGGATAAGGGACTCAAACTCAACAAAACTAATTCATCAAAAGTCGTTCGACATCACCGATGCATCCATTTCCAATATTAATGGCAAATCTAACAAGAAGGATGAAGATCGAGACCAAGGTTTGAAGAACCTGACTTTAGCTCTAGAAGCTCTTCTACCTTAAGCTCTTGTGACAATGTCACGTATTTCAAGGCACAAGAGCTTAAGGTAGAAGAAAGTGGTTCTCTTCAACGTAAAAGGGACTTTTGTGTGGGAAGGTAGCGAAGGAAATGCAATCATATATTGGTGTCTTAGCCCGTAGAAAGATACCAATCATAATGACAACTTGGAGAACCAACAAGCACCAACTTGGAGGTGTCACAAGGAGAAAGAGAAAATCTAGTTACGTGCAGGTGCAGGTTATCTATTCATGAAGTTATTAATAGTGGTTTATATTCCTATAAGTACTTCTACCTTCCTCGACCTTAAGTTTCTAGTTGTTAATTATGAATGATAATAGAATTTGGCCCTTTTGTTTTGTCTTCCTATCACTTACAAGAACTATGTTTTATTTGTTTACACAGGCATTTGAGATTGGTCCCTGAAAAAAAAAAAAAAAAAAAAAACTCGTATTGGAACCCAATTGTATCAAAATGGAGGAAATTCAAATCTCGGCTCACAAGGCATTACATTATGCCTTACTTGGATGACCTCAATCCTTAAAAGTTTCCTCCATATGATTATAGATTCATCAATAAAGATCATTGGACCCAATTTGTGGCTGAATGAGACAAATCCAAAATTTCTTGTAAGTTTTACATTAAGGTTGTTGTGTTAAGTTATTATATTAAAGAGGTATATGAAGTGAGTGCATATGTTTTTCAGGAAGTGCATTAGGATGGCATAGGCGCAGCGTGAGAATAATAAGTATCCCCACCAATGTCTCGTAAGGGATATGTTGGGTTGGGTTGGAGGAAGAGAGCTGGTAAGTTATGGGTATTGGTTAGGTAATTTGTTAACCCGGCTATTAATTTATATATCACCACAAATTTAGTAATAAATCTTTTTGGTAGTCTCTGCAAACAATGGAGGAGGAGGATGAAATCGATAGAGTAACACTATGGATTGCTAGATCGACAAACCAGCAGAAACCTTCAAGGATGAAGCAAAAGCGAAGCAGGCCGACAACATTGTGAGTATAATTTTGTGAAGTTCAATGTCTAGAGCTGACCTTTTGTTAATTGTTACGTTTATCACTATTTTGTAAATGTGACCAGAGGAACTTGAAGGAGAAGGTTGCTGAGTGGAGAACTAAGTACTAATGGAAGTAATGATGTGTTAACCTTAACTTTAGGCACTCCTCGAGCATGGTGGTAGAGTGCGAGGGGTAGGAGCTTGTGTGAGTCCCTCATCTTACTTTCACCTCTCTAAACGTAGAAGGCGAGCATCCAAGACGATTCAGATGAGTGTGCAAAAAATACTAGAAGAGGAAAAGAGATAAGATCATTGAAAAGGCAAAGCAAACAGGTAGTTAAAGAAGAGAGGGCATTTTGGGTTGATAAGCTTGCACATATAGAAGCAAAGCTAGAAGCTTCCGGGGGAGGGGTTGGGAAAGTAGCTAGTTCTCCAAAGAAGCACTAGAGAAATACATTCCACATGGATTTGGGCAAGCCGCTTGTTCACAAACCATAGGTCCAACATTTCGTGAAGCACCCAATGCTCAAGTGGAAGGCGAAGTAGTGAATCTTGTGGATGGGAAATCAATTCGAAGCTTTAGATGTAATTGAGGAAAAGGCAAGTGGGATGTAAAAATAAAGTTTCAAAGAGGAAGGAGTGTGGTGGAAAATCTATTCCCAACTCCAATAAAAAGGATGAGCTAAGCAAGTTGAGTGAGCAAAATATAGGTGGTTGATCATGGAGTTGAGGGACGCTTAGATGGAGAGAATGTGGTAGTTACTTAAACATTTATCTATATTATTGCACAGTAGTATAATTTTTATTGATTGTGAACTTTATATATTTATATATGTGTGTGTGTCTATATATATATATATGTGTGTGTGTGTGTGTGTGTGTGTGTTTGAATTTAAAATTCTAGCTTTCTTGGGTGTTTGGTACAAAGAACTAAGATTGGGGGCCAAGTTCGTGATTAGGTTCAGTTGATCATATTGCAGCTCTTGGCAATCAAGTTATGGAACACTGATGACCCCTCCTAAGTTTGTCATGGTTATCCTTCCTCGCTGTAATTGAGGAGAAGCCCTTTAGTTCCGCTTCACAGTAGGTGATGAAATACGAACCGTTAGGCAAGCCATAGAGAGTTGGGTGGCATGGCGAAAAGAGCTTGTCATAATGTCACCGTGAAGGTAATGCGTAAATTCTCATAATAATTGTAATATATCCGGACCTTGATCTGTTCATATTCCTATTTGCTTACAAAATCTTATTTGAAATATGTATGTGTACTGTGTAGAAATCGAGAAGAGAAGAAAAAGAAAGTGGTATAGGGACGCACGAACTCTCTAAGATTGAGTTTAGCCTACAGTCATTGGCAGCTTCCTTACCAAATTCATTGAGCATGTTGTGCCGCGTGGGGTGAGGTCGGATTCAAAGATGGGAAGACTATCACCATTCAAATTGAGCCCTCAAGTATTTGGGCTGCAGACGAAAACATTTATACTAGGACAAGATGTGCTCATAATTGCAAACCATGAGTGAAATAACTGAACTGTATAGTGATATACCAAAGGTAAATAAAAATGGATTTATTTCTAGTAAAGTACCATGTGTTTTCTCATTGGTGTATCAATGTGAATAATCTGCTTCTGAATTCAAATTGGTGTATATGCTTGTAATTAGGTACCTCTATGATGTCCTCAGCTGAATATAAAATGTTGGATATGGTTGCTTTTTGTTAACCCTCGATGATTGGTGCAATTGGGTGTGGGAAATGCCAGAAAGGTCCCAACATATAAAGGAGAGGCCGATAACTACAAAACCTAGAGCAGATATACATGCCGCCGTATAACCTCGTGAGTAAGTAATTCGATAACTGAATGCTAGCTATTGTTATATATGTAATAATTTGCTTGTAGTGATACATATGGGCCAGTGATTAAAATTTTATTATGTCTTTGTTATATAGTAAAACATTAGGTGCTTGACTATTGTGGATCCCTAACAAGAAACTATTTATTTTATGGATCCCATGAAAGAGGCTAAGTATTTACCCACTGGAATGGGTTTCAATTGTTGATAGGTAAGTTACAGTCATACAAGTTTGAATAATGCATGTATGGTACAATGGCTATTTCTTGAAGCCCTGATGAGTGTGTGCTTTTGTTCTGTTTTAGTGCAATATCCATGTATAATGCACACAAAGGCAGGAAAGGCGAACTTCACCATTATAGAAAAATTTGACGGTATGTACATTTTTGCTATATGTTGGATCCTAGAATGTTTAGAAATTTGCTATATGTTGGATTATGAAATTTGCTATATATATATGTTGGATTCCGAAGCATATTTGGATTAGGTTCCCATGACTATTAATCTCGATTCTTTTTTGGCTATTTTGGATTCACCGCTTTTAGGGTATTCCTCCTCAACCTAACAATACGGAGTGTGGGTACTTTGTCATGCGATACATGAGAGACATCATTAAGGATGAAGACTTTTCATTTTGTTAACAAGGTACAATTAAAACTTGTTTAGAAAGTTTATGTTCGAATGAGTTTTTATGGTAATTTTGACATGGGTTACTTGAAATTTTTTGTTTCAAAGTGAGAGAGGAGAAGCAATCATCTTTATACCCAAGTGGATATTGATGAGATGAGGAATGAGTGGGCTAGGTTTGTGGTTAATAGATGCATGTAGGAGCCATGACATATGTTTTTGGAAAGCATGGTGAATTTTTGCTTATGCTGATAGATATCACATGAAACAATTATCAGCTTTTGATTCATGCATGCATGGGTCTACCTAGACTAGGAATTCTTTCTTTGTTTTGGTAGTTTAATTATCTAGTTTAGATGTTTGGTTGTACTTGACAAATGCAACTTATATAGTTAACTAATTATAAGGATCAGTGTGACTTTATATGTACTTTGTTCATTTGGTAATATGACTGTATTTGTGGTAACATATATGCACCATTATTTCTGGAAAATTGTTCGAGGCTATCTGGCTAGGTAATGATTGAACAAACAACAGTTCACAAAAAGTTGTGAGAACCAAACTCGGACAACAGACCCTAAAATAATCACACAACTGGTTTTATAATGCCTCACACAATGGTTGATAAAAATATGTTGTCTGAGTTCCCCTCACACAATTTGTTAAGGCAATCCAATGATAGGAGCATTTTAATGCGATGTTTTAATAGTTATTTTCTCATATTTTACTTAGTTATTTCCTTAAATAAATCAATTTTAATAAAGTTTCTATTTTTAGGTACCTTGGAGCAAATGGAGAAGAAATCAGCTTAAAGGCACTTGAGAAGCAATAGGAAACGTTGGAACCCGATAGAGGTAAGGCACGAGGGATGCAGAAATGAGCTGAAACGAAGAAATGAAGTTTTTCCGTCCAGCCAGGAAATCTTGATCCCAACCGTGAAATCCTTATCCGACTAGGAAACTTCGGTCAAAGCAAGAATCCTAGGGCAACTAGGAAACATGATCGGAGAAATGAAGAAAAATGGCAAAAATGCATAGTCCTAGTTGGACTAGGAAATCTACTCCTACCAGGAAAATGAATCCTAATGACACAAGGAGTCCCAGTTGAACAAGGAAAGCAAATGTAAGATTACGAAAAGATCAAGAATGTCTCACATGAAGAATCCTTGTTTGACTAGGAGTCCTGAAGACATGAGGAGTCCCTGGAGGGGCTAGGAAACCTGAAGGCACTAGAAGGAGACCACGCGGCTTAAAGAAAGCTCCAGATCCTTCTAGATATTTTTGTGAATTTCGGCAAAAGGAAGAAACCTAATCTTTTTGGGTTTCTTTGGCGTCAAAAGAGAGCTCCTAGCTAAATATTTGGGATACATTTTGACGTTATACATAGAAGAATCTAGAAGATAACGACGGCATGGAGGGTTTTAAGGGATTGCAAAGTGTGTGCAACAAAAATGTGAAAACAGGTCCAGATACATTCCCGATTGCATTTAAGCTTCTTTGGCGAAATTGGAGAGAAAAATCAGATTATTTCTTTATTAATTCGGCAAGAATATCTCTTTGAAGAATCAAGGTGTTATTTTGGAGGCTTCGATTGGTTAGATGACACCGACGTGGAATTAATTGGTTGAGGCTATGTGTGGCAAGCGAATAATTCTTAGAAAATAAAAAGAAGGATCCGTAACCTTGGAGATCAAGATGTCGTCCCCTATATATAGCCTCACTCCTTGGACATCATTCACATCTTCTCCCCAGAAAATTCCAAGCGCCAAAATTCTCTCAACTCTCTCACTTTCTCAAACCGACCCAAAGATTACTTGTCAAATTTCAGCTTCAAGCACTTTTGCAACACTACACAAAACTGCATCCTGCATACCGTTAATGAGTTCATCCAAATGCATATGAATACTAGTAATCAATCAATGAACGCTTGAGCATTTTCCTAATCAACTTCATGGAGGACTTTATTCGAAATAACTATTTTTTGTTGCATTAAGATGCAGCGTAGCTTCATAAAATATTTTAAGAAATCAATGAATACTTGAGCATTTTCCCAATCAAATTCAGTTGGAGGCCTAATCAGTTTTTCTTTCCATTTTTGTGTCAAAGAAAGTCTTTGATATAACTTGCATCCTCCTCTCCTAATCTTTCAAACACCTTCCGATATTTCTTAGCTCCTACTAACATGGCAACATCGATAAGTAGAATTCTATCTTGTCACCACATTTAGATCCACATTGGCGCTTTGGATCCATTTTTTCAAGAACAGCCATTTCTCTAAAACCTATCCAACCTTTGATATAAATGTCTAATGTACCTAACAAAGATTACGAATCCCTTGAATAGATTCATTCAACCGTAAGAAGTAATTTGGACAAGCAAATTAATTACCTCAAGCATTGATGAATTGTGACTCAAGCGTAATAAGTTACTAAGAGATCGATTTGTAATTTTGGACCTTGACTAAGTCTTGTGTTATCCTGGATAGAATGCGGGATAAGGTAACTTGAAATGGCCTTAATATCGGGTCAGCTTATAGGTAATGTGGTTATGGGATAGAGTTAGAGTAGGACTCAAACACTTTTGATGGGTTAGTGGATTGACATACTCTAAGCACTATATAAAAGGGGTCCTCGCGGGTAGCTTCGATGCGTGAGTTAAGCACTCTTCCCATTGAGAGTTCACATTAAGCATTCTCGGCAGAAGATCTTCTTTCTTACTAGCTCCGGGCCTTCATCCTAGCTAGTCAGCCTCAGTTCATCATAATGGATCTTCAAGGTTTGCTTCTATTACCTTAGGCTTAAGCTTGGATATTTTGAGTTGCTTTTGTATTGGTCGTAATGGCTGTTGTGTTTAAATGTTTTGTGGCTTAACAAGATTACTTGATTGTAATGTAATGTTTTAACATATGGTATCGAGCTAAACCACAAAAACTCTAAACCATTCAGATTACTTCAACCTTTTTCTTTTTGAAAAATTGATTTAATACAAAAGCCAAAGCAAAAGGACAAAAGGTCTCTGCTCCGCCCAATCTTCCCCATGACCCTAATTAAAAAAAAAAAAAGGAAGGCCCACCAAACCAAATATGTTTCTAAAGCCTACAGAATCACGACGTTGTTTTTACAACGTCATTTTTCTTCCCCACTCGCCTTCTTCAGACTTGGGTTTTAGGTTCTTCAAAGAAACAGTTTCAATTAAGAAATTGATGGGGATTTTGGCTGAATTTGTTTGTCCGAGCTTAAAATTGAATTGGAAAAGGCATTGTAGACATGAATTGCATCATGCTAACCTTTGTTTTGCAGCGCCCAAGGAAAGTAATCTGGTATGTTTGTCTTTCAAAACTAAAGATTACATATTCTTCTGCATAATCTATTGTAAGAACCCTAGAGCTCTCACGGGGCATTTAAGATATTAGGTTGGTGCCCTGCATGAAACTTACATTTATATTGTTTGATGATTATTCACCTGATTGATGTGTGCAATTGAATTGTTGTTTTTTTTGGTGAATTTTTCTTACAATATGAGATGTGTAATTGTACCATGTTCTTATAAAGATTGTGCTAATGATTTTGTGGAATTTCTCGCATGAAATTGTTATAACTATTCTCCCGTGTTAATAATTATTACATGTTAGGACTTTGGTCACAAAACTAGATTGATAAAATTTTCTAGCGTATAATCATCGTGGAATGAGAATGTCAGGGAACATCAATCTAAAAGTTTTTCAAAATCGCCTTAATGTTTTGAGATATATATATTGCATACAAAGCAACATATTTTGAGATATTAATATGATTATCAAGTTTGAAAAACTGAAACTTGCTTTTGCTACTTAAAACTAAGTTTGTATCTTCAAATGTAAGCTTTTAAACATTCATGGTTTTAACTTGGCAAAAGGGCACTTAACATTGCAAAGATGGGTCATATACGGCTTAATTAGCCAAAACGTAGACTTGTTATTGGAATTGTATGCGGATCGATTGAAATGTATTCTATGTTTTCTTTCTTTTATTGAATGGAAGACATGGTTCTTTGAATATTTATGAAATTCATATTTAAATTGAATACATTTCATACATAAAACTTAGTATGTTTTGTTTCATCTTTCAGCAATGAACATGACAAAATTCCCATTAGCATCCACACCATAATTCCTCAAGGGTGGTAGCAACTATAAGAAATGGAGGGAGGACATAGATCTCTACTTCATTAATCAAAGTGTAGATCTGGTTTTGATCTGGCTCGCATCACCTCGCGACTCCACCGGATGAAAGCCTCGCACGTACCATGACAAAGGCTTACTACGTAGATTGAATAGAGCAAACAGAATCAGAGGGTTGACCATCTTAAAACCATGTCCTGACACCATCAAGGGTGGTGGCATCCCCTGATAAAAGAAGTTAGGTGGTGAAGCTCTTTACTTGATTTGCTTGAGAGAGATTCTGAGTTAGTGAAAAGTCTGAGACCAAAGCATGCTGCTAGGAAAAGCTGATGACTATGAAGTATAACATGAACACCAACATCGAGAGTATATCATGCGCAGATGATAAATATCTCAAAACCGCTTAGTCAGCCTTGAACATGGGACCGGGATGAACAAGTTATCATCACCCTTGCACTTAAATCTCCTCGCCAAACCAGTTTGATAACCCTGCAAACTACCTACACAACACCCAAAAGGACAAGTGGTCCTTGAATGAGCTGATTGCAGCCTTGGTTCAAGAAGATGAGAGAATTAGAAAGAATAAGGGAGTACACTTTCGCAATCGTGAATCTGGATTGCAAAACCTCAAAGGAAATTTGGAAAGGGAAAAGGGAAAGTCTCTCGCCTCTACCGCAAATACCTTTGCTCCTAGCTCCTCTAAGAACCCTAAGAAGGTAGTAAACATGAAAAGAAGAGCTTTAAGTGCTTCTTCCGCAAAAAAAGAAGGCCACATGAAGAGAAACTGTGGAGGGCATACAAAAAATCGGGCAAAGAAGAAAGGTAATGACTCAACCTTTTTTATTGAGGTTAATTTTAGTTAATGTTCAGCCTCATACTTGACTTTGGGACACTGCCTCACCTGTGCATATTTCAAAACTCTATCACGTGGGTTCATAAGGAGCGATTGCACAAAGAAAAATGAAGTGACGATCAGTGTGGGAAATGGGATGAAGGTAGCCGTGGAAGGCTATTGGAGATGTTAGATTGGATTTAGGCTTTGGACAATTTTTCATTCTAGAGAATGTTCATTATGTTCCCTCTATGAAGAGGAGTTTAGTTTCTCGTTGGTTTGTTGGCTAGAAAAACATTTCCCAATTTTTGTTGATTTCAATGGAATAAAAGATATCCCATGGTTCCCGAAAGTTATTGGATCTGGTTCTTTTGTGAATGATTATTGGCTTTTGAACTGCTTCTTATCATAAAAGAAGTAATGATGATTGAAAAGCACAGTAAAAACTTAAGTGGTAAAAGAGGAAGTTCAATGAGAAATCAGCTTTTGTAGGCACGGGAGGCTAGGCCATGCATCAAAAAGATAGGTCAAAACAACTAGTTAGCTGCAATGTGTTGCCTCGAGTTAGATTTCCACGAGATCTCTACGAAAGTGTATTGAATGCATTAAAGGGAAATTTGTTAACCCACAAGAAGAAAAATGCAGTAGAAGAAGCTAATCGGCTTGTTGCTAGAAGTTGATACACACCGATATTTGTGGTCCTTTTCAATATAGAAACAAAGGTGTAAGAATAGATATTTCATCATTATTTATTGACGCATTTTTCTAGGTTTTGCTATGTCTATCTCATATCGCATAAGTCACAAGCCTTAGAAAAATTTAAGATCTTTAAAGCTTGGAAGCTGAAAAAGAGTTGAATGTGGAGATTAAAGTGGTAAGGTCGATAGAGGAGGAGAGTACTTTGGGAGATATACCGAAAGTGGACAACACAAGGGACCTTTTGCATTGTTTTTAG
This sequence comes from Dioscorea zingiberensis, assembly GCA_026586065.1. NCBI lineage: Eukaryota > Viridiplantae > Streptophyta > Magnoliopsida > Dioscoreales > Dioscoreaceae > Dioscorea > Dioscorea zingiberensis. Next base: position 72,298 of record JAGGNH010000170.1, read on the forward strand.
AAGAAAATGGGATTAAGGCACAATACACAACTCCTCGGAACACTCCGAAAGCGTAATGGTGTTGCCGAGGAGGAGGAATAGGACACTTTTAAACATGGTCGTAAGCATGATGTGCACTTACGGCTCCGCCTATTTTTCCTACGTGGGGTAAAGCACTTAAGACTCCAAAACTACTTGACAAATAGAATCCCAAGCAAGGCAAAGGATATGATTCCACTTTGAAGCTTGGAAAAACAGTAAAACCTAGTGTTGGCCACACACATGTATGGAGTTGCAAAAGGTCAAGCAAGGCCCTATAATAATCCAAAAAGAGAGCAAGCTTGATTCCAAAAGCAGTTTCGAGTTTCTTCATAGGGTATCCAGATCACTCAAGAGGCTACAAATTTTATTGTCCTTCACATTCCATTCGAATCATTGAGACTAACAAAGCTGCTTTTTCTCGGATGAGATTGGGTATTCTCATAGTTTTGAGGAATTAGAACTTGTTCTACAAGAGGAACCGAAGCCACATTAACTGAAACTCGAAATTTCAGCTCACCTAGGAACCACTTCAAATGCCCGAAATACAAACAAATAAGTAAAGAATAACAACTCCCATTGTTCAAAATGACCATTTTGAGCATGAAATGTAACATTGAACCAAAGAAGTGCGTTAAGAATTACAAGTTGAACCAAGAACTTCAAGTTCATAATGAGGCACAAGTTGTTGTTGAACCACAACCTTTAAGAAGGTCACAAAGAGAAAGAAAAATCAGCTCTTGCAACACTTGCAACTGATTTTCAGATTTATCTTCAAGAGGCCGATTATGATATTAGGGAAGTCCACAGATCCTACCTCTTTTAGACAAGCTATAGAAAGTGAAATCAGAGTGAACAATGGAAGAAAGCAATGGTTGCCGAAAGCTAGAGTCAATGGAAGCTAAATCCAAGTTTGGACACTAGTTGAGCCCTTAAAAGCACACAAACCCATTGGCTGCAAATGGGTGTTCAAAACTAAACTTTGTGCAGATGGAAGCATTGAAAGGTATAAAGGCCAGTTAGTGGCCAAAGGCTTTACACAACAGAAGGGGTGGACTTTAATGAAACATTCTCACGTGTCAACGAAGGACTCTTTTAGGGTGATCATGGCACTTGTAGCTCATTTTGACATGGAGTCTGCATCAAATGGACGCCAAGATCGCTTTTCTAAATGGTGAGTTGCAAGAAGAAATTTATATGAAGCAAATCCGCAGGGTTTCGATTGAGGCTGAAATGAGCATATGGTTTGCAAGCTAAAATGAGATCCATCTTATGGCTTTAAAAACAAGCTTCAAGGCAATGGTACTTGAAGTTTGATTCTCGTGATTAGTGATTTTGGTTTTGTTGAAAACCAAGTGTTGATGAATGTGTCTATATGAAATCGGAAGGTAAACATTTTATTTTTCCTGGTTTTATATGTAGATGATATATTGTTAGCTATACAGCATATGAACTTGTTGAAGAAAACAAAGTCTTTCTTGTCTAAAAGAGTTTGACATGAAAGACTTAGTGTGAAGCTTCATTTGTGTTAGGAATTCGAGATCAAAAGAGAGAGAAATAGAAAGGTCTTGGGGTTGTGTCAACAAAATTACATCAACAAAGTGTTGAAACGCTTTGACATGTCAAGCCGCTCGAGGCTCGCATTACCTATGTCTAGGGTGACAAGCTGAACAAGGATCAATGTCCTAAAACTGAAACCGAGAAAGAAAGCATGAAGAACAAGCCTTACGCTCGCTTGGTTGGTAGTTTGATGTATGCCCAAGTGTGCACAAGACCTCGACTTGGCATATGCAAATTGGCATTTTGTCAGGTTTTCGATCAAATCCAGTACATGGCGTGGTAATCGGATCGGGGAAGAAAGTGCTTAGGGTACCTTCCAAAAAGACCAAAGGTCATATACTCGGGTCTATAGAAGAGTCAAGGAATTGGAGGTGATTGGCTATCTGGACTCTGATTTTATGAAAGTAACTATCCACATTCAGAAAGTCTACTTCAAAGTTATGTGTTTATGCTTGCTTTGGAGGAGCTTATAAGCGTGGAGAAGTGTTAAACAGAACACTTACAAAGAACTTCAACTATGCAAGCTGAGTTTATAGCAATATATGAGGGTGTATGTGAAGGCTTATGGTTGAAAAATTTTCCGTGCAAACAAACACGATTGGATAGCATTGTTTCAAGGCCATTGAAAATTTTATCGTGACAATTCAAGAAATTGCTTATTTTACCGTAAATAATAAGAGGTCAACTAACTCCAAGCATATTGATCTTAAATACTACAAAGTGTAAGAGAGAGAGTTAAGCATGGAGAGATTGAAGTGTTGAAGATTAACACTTTATCTCAACTAGGCGACCCCTTCACTCAAGGCTTTGTGATTTGCGATTTTCACTCAACATATCACCTTGAATTGGGAATTTTACCTGCTTTGGATGTTTGATTCTAGTGGGAGTAGTCACAGGATTAGTGGGAGCAATATTGCCACTGTTTTTGGACTGTATGTTTATTTTCAGATTGCTTTCATTGTATTCTTGAATCGAAATTATTCTTGTAGATTTTCTTTTCTCAGTTTTGAAGTTAATAAAGCTGATATTTTTATCCATCATTGCCGCAGCATATTGTTTTGTTTTGAGCTCATGTTTTAAGTTATTCCTCCATGAACAATCTGTGTTTAATAATTTTTGGTTGATTGTTTTGAATTCGTATGAATAGTTCAGTCTAGAACTGAATGAACACATACTAAGCTTTCGTATTGGAAGGCTGTGTTGAGGCTCAAAGATACGTGAGCCATAAGGAGGACCAATTGTACATGCAAAAATGTGAGTCCAGTTCATATTATGTATGTACTTACAGTTCGCATTACCGTAAGTGATATATAGTTTGATATCTACATTCTTAGTGATGCTAAATTAGCTGCATTTTATAATGCAGTTTTTCTTTCACATTCTACATTGTGGTTGTTGAACTTGAGTACCACTGGTTTACAAGTTATAAAATTGCATTGAAGTCTCATGTGCACTAAGGATAGTGACTACATCTGATCTAACATGATTTCTTGTCAAGTAATTAATAGTTGTCCAAGTGGGAGAATGTAAGAAGTAATTTGGACAAACAAATTAATTACCTCAAGCATTGACAGAATTGTGACTAAGCGCACAAGTTACTAAGAGATCGATTTGTAATTTTGGACCTTGACTAAGTCTTGTGTTATCCGGATAGAATGCGTGATAAGGTAACTTGGAAATGGCCTTAATATCAGGTCAGTTATAGGTAATGTGGTTATGGGATAGAGTTAGAGTAGGACTCAAACACTTTTGATGGGTTAGTGGATTGACATACTCTAAGCACTATATAAAGTGGGGTCCCCGCAAAGAGCTTCCGATGCGTGAGTTAAGCACTCTTCCCATTGAGAGTTCACATTAAGCATTCTGCAGAAGATCTTCTTTCTTACTAGCTCCAGCCTTCATCCTAGCTAGCTGCCTCAGTTCATCATAATGGATCTTCAAGGTTTGCTTCTATTACCTTAGGCTTAAGCTTGGATATTTTGAGTTGCTTTTGTATTGGTCGTGAATGGCTGTTGTGTTTAAATGTTTTGTGGCTTAACGGTATTACTTGATTGTAATGTAAAGGTTTTAACATCAACTCCTCTATACCATCTTGTACAATTAAATTCAAAATATAACAACAACATCTTAGGTGCGAGATAGTGGCCACCAAGCTGCCAATCGCTTCTTCATGAACTCAATGGCCACATCATGAAGCTGTGAAAGCATTATCAACGGTGATGTGAAAACCTTGTCAATCCCCAACTCATCAAGCAGCCCTCCATGAGCTTGCTAATGTTATCTCCTTATGATTTGCAATAATAGCAAAGTTAATAATGCACGCTTGTGCAACTCCCAAGCATCATCCATGAAATGAGCAGTAAGGACTAAATAATTAACATTTTGAATAGAGGTTCATGTATCCGTAGTGATTGAAACCCTCTACTTCTTTGCTCATAGCATATTCCTTAGCTTCATTTTCTTATTAAGAAAAAAGTCTCCATACTGCTTTGGCAGATTGCTTTACAGCTTGAGGATTTTTAAAAAGTGGGGCATATTTCTGCCATAAAATCTTTAAATCTCTCCTTCTCCATGTGACTAAATGGAAGCCTCGTCTCTTATGATCATCTTCACACACATAAGCTTAGCTCTGTTTTTGGTTAAATTTCCATGCCACAAACTCAACTCCATCTTCCTTCACTTGATAAGCCAATGTCCTCTACCTTTTGTCACATTTCTCCAATAATAGAGATTTTGCAGCTCTTAAAATGAGATGTAATGGCACTGATTCTATTTCTCCCACAGTCACAAGTTATGGATGTGAGACAATACTTGCAAATGACTTTTATCATTCATATCAGTCACACCATCCTCTTTCTTCAGCTTACATTGTATAATGTTGTCAAGCTAGACATTTTTGATCTTCTTATTTGAGTTGCCTACATCTTCTACCAGGTTCTAGGGGTTTTGTAGTGTATGGAGGTTGTATTGAATGATCCGGAACAGAGCTTGAAGTTGGCAAAGCCGCATCAGCCGCTTGATTCCATAAGCTATCAAAAAGACATGTAGCTATCTTGTAGAAATTAGCATTTGGAATTAAAGTTTGATTCCATGATACCAAGCATAATAAGAATATTGGGAATCTCAAAGCAATTAATACGCTTTACCATTATCCCGACTTAATTAATGCAGTCCATTCTATTATTCCATTCAATTTGAGATCAAGAAATTGTGTAGAACAAAACAAGAAGGGGCCAAATCGTAACCTAAAGAAGAAAAAATATATATATAACCATAATAGAATAGTCTCAACAGGCTTTTATTTAGTGGTTTTGGGGCTCGTGGATCTGAACTTCTTCACTTCGACACAGAAAGAGCTAATAATCGTACTTTATGCGCCTAACAAAGAAGCTTTGAATTGTGGTCCTCGGTGATTCTGAGGAGGAGAAATTGATTTTATACGTAAAAGTAGAAAAAGTTAGCTTTGGAGAATGAGAAACATAGAGGAGATGTTGGTTCAGATTTGAAAGCGAAGACTGAGTAGTGAATGATGACTAGCTATAAAAGACTGAAGTGAAGAGATGGGTTTGAGTTCAAGTCGCGAAAATTGTGTATTACCGTGTTTCACATCTAAGAGTGAAAGCCGATGAAGACTGAAGTCAAGAATGGAGGACCAAGGATGAATGAGAGTCTTCATCATTTTAGGTTAAAAACGAGAATCAAATGTATGCTAGCCTATCAAATGAAAACCAAGACCCAATGAAAAATGGACACATATATATGGAATTTTAAAAAAATTATAAAATACAATATATCTTGGTTGGGTTCGGTTGAATTGGTTTTGTACATGCATAGAATCAAAATTGGCACCGGCCCGCTTGAATTCAAAGGTAGTTTCGGCGCCAATCAATGCGATTCGGTCCAGCTTCTAGTTTCTTTAAGGCTTCGGTCGTCTGCACGGTTTTGATAGATTTCTCATTTTTCGCTGGTCGAAAGTCAACCCCTACTATGAGGTTTCCCCAAGAGGAGCAATGGTGACTTTGAAGAAGGCAGAGGTGCGACCGAAGCCCATAAGGCGGCAGAGCATCTTTAGGAATTGGTTGCTCTGCTCAAAGTGAGCTTTGTTCATGCCAACGCTTAAACCTATGATGATGTTCACAATTTGGGAACATCAACGGAGGTAGGTTTCACTTCAAACTTGTGGTGGTGGCATCTTAAATGAGTGTAGGGGCAAAAACACAACGGGCAACTTCTATCATTGGAGGAAAAAGAACAAAGATTGGTGGCCTCGTGCACTCCGCCTCTTCTGTGAAGGAGGAGGTGGTGCTAGTCTCTCCACCAAAAAGGCCGTGGTAGGATGTCGCGTTGGATAGTAAAAATAAGCCTAGGGGAGAAGATCTCCCATTGTCTTTGGAAACTAAGAAGCCTAAGAAAAGTTTTTGAATACTTCAGGCAGTAAGGCGAGAGGTGATCATTAAGCTTGATGCATAGATGATGTCAAAGTCTATAGAGATGCTTTGGAGGATATCCCCTCACGCTTTGACGGTGGTTTTTTCAGGTTAAGAATAATTTGAGACTATGACTTGAATTCGACGCTTTTTAGTCTTAATATTGTTTTATCTCATGGTAATATTATGTTAGTGTAATGACCTGGATTTTCATTTTAATTTCTTGTATTTTATGCTGAATTAATGAAAAGTCCCAATTGGTACAAATTACAGTCTTGATGCCTTGTTTTTTTTATTTACTGAGAATTAGAAATTATTTCAAACAATTATTCGCATTTCGGAATGCTTCGATTCAAGGGTTGACTTTTTATACATTTTGATTTTGTGAAATCTTCCTTCACGAAAGTCGTGAAAACGTGTCGATACGAGTTCGTGGATATGTGGAACACAAAAATCGGAGTTCGTGATGAAGAAGTTATGGCATTCGAAAAAGTTTCCATTTTGGGATAAATAGAAAAATTTGGGTAATTTTTCAAAAACTCTAAATTTCTGAAAATAGAAATCGAACCCCCTTTTCTCTATCCCCATCCGAAATCGCCTCCGCTTCGTCTACGGCCGCCTTTGGACCACGCCATTGGTCGCATGAATCGACTCACCTCTTCCTCCTCCAGCGCTTTTGTGGTAGCTTTATAGCCTTACTCGGCGTCTACGTGGCCGGAAGCAAGAAAAGCGACCCAAAGCCCGGTTTTTTAGGTCCATGGCTGATTTCTTCACCGTCCGGCCACCCTAAGCTTCTCGCCACAGGTCATTTTCTTGAAGCCTTAAGATGGTGATCATGCTCTCCAAGAGGTTTGAACATATTTGAAGCGTGGAGGGAGAATCGAAGCAAATTGAAAAATTTGGAAAAATATTTGTTCCACCCACTATTGAGGTATTTTCTAGCCAATTAACTTTGATTCAGACTTTTGTGCTAGTTGTGAAAGTTGTTGTACATGTGTTGAGATGAAGATTTTGGCATAGGTCTCGCCACCCAATTACGTGATTTGCAGTGGCACTTGGCGTGAGGTTCCTACCGTATGTTAGGGCAATTTCTAATTCTCAGATAATCACGATCTACTTCTGCCGATACGCAGAATTTTGATATACAACATGTAATTTTTGGAGATTGTATGATTATGTTAGGATTTTTACAGTTTGATCATCTTGGTTTTGATCCGCGGAGGATCGTGCCGTCCGATCGACTTGTGGTTTTATTGTATTGATCGTAGAAGTGTTCCGGAGACCTTGGATGGTCTCGGATGAGGATCCCAACAGTTGGATAGTCGTATAATTGTGTTTTGTGATTTGTGTGCTAAGTTTAGATCATTTCGATTAGGTACTTGATGGAATTGTATTGGGCTAACGCTATGTGTTTTGTATGATCTTGGCATTAGAGAGGACGCGAGCTGGAATTAGAGGTGAGAAACCTCACACGGTTCGTTTATGAACCAATTACATTATTGTCCAGTTTTAAGCTAAATCGTGAAATTGTTTCATGGAAATAAAGATTTGTTTTAAATAATATGAACTTATTCAAAGCAACAGTTCATAGGTAAGTAAAATGAGATTTTAAGTATAAAAATGATTTCTCGAAGTTTTGTGATTGTGAACTATAGTTGGTATTAGTAGTATCCCTGAAAGTGGATGACTACATTTATATATATATTTACGTGGAAAATATATCTGAATGGTGTGACTTTGTGAGAAGTATAATAATTGTGATTTTAGTCGGATTATTATTTTGCGATTTACTCTTTTGGGAAATGCAATATATCATGTGATTGTGTTAAAGAGTATCTTGGGTTGAGTGTAACTGTAATACCCCGGAAAATCCAAATTAAATTCCGTGGATTTTTAGAAATGATTTCACGATAGTAGGAGCGAAAGTACGTAGGCTTGGAGAAGTTGTGGAATTAGTTCGAATCGATTTTATTTTCTAAAACTAACGCTTTTAGGGGTCAACAAAGTTGACTTTTATACGTTCAAAATTTGGGAAAACTTCCTTCATGAAAGTTGTAGAGCTCGTCGATACGAAGTTCGTGGACATGTGGAACGCAATATTCGAGTTCGTGATGATTAAGTTATGAATATTTGAAAATTGGGAATTTTCTATAAATAGGAAAATTCTGATTTTATTTTTCATTCAAGGACAAAAATTCCTTTTTATGAATAGTCCCCCCTCTCTCTCTCTCTCTCGAAAACCCTCCTCCCACGCTTGCCGACCGGCCGACCTCGACCGCCACGCCGCTTGCCCTCCTCCCCACGGCCCCTCCCCCGAGGTCGCCTCGAGCCGCCAGCCGCTCCCTCGCCACCGCTTTGCCCCGGCCACGCTGCCCCCAGATGGAGATCGAAGCCCCCGGCTAGAACTCTCCCACCGAAAACCACTTTTCTCCGGCCAGCACGGGCCGATCCTCCCCATTTTCGTGATCTCCTCCTCCCCGATCATCCCCATGTAAGCCTTTCATCACGATTTTGTGTATAGAACGCTAGATCATGGTTTGACTTTTTCGACGCCCCCGATTTAATCCGACCGATCGACGACGCAGATTAATCCAACTTCAACGCTTGATCTAGGACGATCTAGGCCAAACCAGACTTAGCTCCGTGTATGGAAGTCGATCACCCTTTCATTTTGAACCAGTTTGTAGTTGGTCACTTTGCCATCTCGAGGTGGTTGACCGGCGTTGACCGCCAAGGCTGGACCGCCCTGACCACCGCCAGGGCGGCGATCGTAATTCATATTTCGAGTTTTCATTATCTAGGCGATGATCTATGCATCCATACGAAGCGTTTTGATATATAACATGGTCATGTTAGAAAAAGTTGATAAATAGTGGATTTACGCTTTGACGCTACTATTTAACGCTTTTACGCTTATCTTCGGCTTTACGCATCCGTGAAGATCTGACCATCGGTTTTGCTTCAATTTTGGATATGTTGATCGTGATGATCGTCCCGTGACCTTGTGAGGTCACGCGCGTAAGATCCACCGCTGGATCTTCGTGATAATTGAGAAATAGTGATTCTAAGGCGCATTCGTGAGAATCACCGCCGGATTTTCATATAATTTTGTGGAGATGTTAGTAAAGGCGATTCAGGAAGATCTGACCGCTGGATCTTCGTGATAATTTTGGAGGATGATCCTAAAGGCGCATCCGCGGAGGATCCGACCGCCGATCATCATTAAATTCGTGATCCCACCGCTGGATCATCGCTTAATTTGAATCGAGCCGCTGGATCGCCGCTTAATTACATATTTGAGTTGTTGGCTAAGTCAAGATCATTATTGACTAGGTGATTGACTCGCTTGAGTTGGTGGACGATCAGGATCGTATTTTGAGCCGAATTGAAGACGCTATGGATTATCGAGGTGAGTAAACCTCACGTGGTTCATATTACTTAACCCAATATATTTAATTGCTTTATTTTGTTGCAATCATATGAACTATTGTTATGTTACTAGACATTCCCTGTGTGAATGTCTCAGATATATATTATTACGCGGAAATAATATGTATTGTTGGAGTTGTGTTGAGTTTATTGTTGAGAAACAATATATTGTGAGAGGTATTGAGTTTATTGTTGAGAAACAATATATTGTGAGAGGTGTTGAGTTTTATTGTTGAGGAACAATAAATTGTTGTGATCTGTGGAGATCACTAGGTCACGCAGGTGACCATGGCATCTATTAGTGAATCACGCCTCGCATCGGGCTGGTGGTTATTAATAGTATTAAATCGTGAATCACGCCCTGCGGGCCTGACGAAAGTGGTTACGCTCAGCTAGAGCTCTAGTCCTGCTCCCGCCAAATGTGGAGTGACCTTATGAGTGAAATTGAGAGTAACTCATAAGTGTCAATATATATATGGTAACCTTATGAGGGAAATTGAGAGTAACTCATAAGGGTCTATATATATATATGAGTCTCTGCCTACCAAATGTTGGGAAATCTTATGAGCTAATTTGAGAGTAACTCATAAGTGTCTATATATATATATGAGAGTGAGGGATCTTATGAGCTAAATTGAGAGTAACTCATAAGTGTCTACATATATATATGAGAGTGAGTGATCTTATGAGCTAAATTGAGAGTAACTCATAAGTGTCTATATATATATATGAGAGTGAGAAAGTAACGCGGGTTTGTGGTAGTCTTGAAATCTAATAAATCAACAGCTTCTTTCTTGTTTACTCATACCGGCCGTAAAAGCTTACCGGTTTTGTGTTGTTGCAACTCCCGTACACTATTCAAATTGTGTAGCTGGTAATCCTACAGACAGAGAACCGTGACTTGATCGTATGCGGTTAGAGCAATTGTTAGAGTTTTACAACAATTGTAAGTTGTGAGGTGTGTTATGCTCATTTGAGCTTTATAATATATTGTGAGAGTGAATTGTAATAATGAACTCAAGTTTCGAGATTTGGTTTTTTGTAATTGTAATTATTCGTGTTTCGGATTTGAATTTATCATTCAAAATCCGGGCGCGATGCTTTGGTATCGTGAGCGCAAGGTGCATATTTGGTGATGTGTCAATACCTTCCGAAAGTGATGGCCCGCCCGCAGCCGGATCCCCATCGCGGTGCTCTTTGGTATTGGCTAAGTCATTGGGTATGCGGAGTGTTGGGAGTTGTTTAGGCCGCTAGGTCGCTTAGGGAACGTGGAATACATTCCCTATAGTATTGACTTGGTTAATATGAATTTGTATTTGACTTATACCGTGGTTTTAAGTGTTATACATGTATTAGCCAAGCATACTATACTCCTTAGGTGATGGAGATTCAAGGGGTTGTACTTAGAACCTTACAGCTTGTCTTGTAGGTTCGTATTGGAATAAGTTCAAGGGTCATGAAGTTACAATCCTTGAGGAATAGAAACCTCTTGATTCAACTCGCTAAGTCAACGAGGATTGTTTTATGGAAATGAGGTTCTTTTGATTGTTGAAGTGTTTGGTTGAAGGCATGGTGTGGACCTATGCTCGTCTCAGAATGTGGATACGAAGTATTAATCGATAGTAATTTTGCCTTTTTAAGTTGGATATACTAATGTTTTGAATAGATTCTTGACTCATGTGGAGTTGTGAGTAGTGTTAAGGTTAGGGAAGGAATTATTGCGTTACTTCTTCCTTGTGCTTGTAAGTTGTTAAGCAGTGGTTTAAGGTGCAGACAAGAATTTTATTTTGTGCTCGATGGTTAGAGAGGAGAGACCATTGTTTTGGGTTGTCGTTGAGTACTATAATTCCTTCGTAATCGGATTGTTGGTAGAATTGGAATTAGTAGTAGTTTTGGTGATTCGAATTTGAATTGAGTTCGCTAGATGTGTCTTATATAATGCGGGTTGATGTTACTTGCATCATTTTGGAACGATACGCTACGCATTCACAAGGAAAATCGATTTGAAATTTATTCATTTGAACACCATGGGTTGATGACCTGACCGTGACTTGTGAATATAGTTTTGTTCAAGTGAATGAAATTGAATTTTGTGGCCTTTGTGTGGTGAACTAGTTTTCTTAAGTTTTGGATCGTAGTATGGAGATGGGCTGCGTGAATTTGAAGTTGTTGTGTGTTTTAAGTTTAAGTAGGCGGACACTTAAAGTTTTGCAAATGGAGTTGATTTTGGTGTAATTAATTGGGAGAGTTAGAATCAGCTCTTGTGAATGATGTTGGATGAGAGTGTGTGCCTTTGGTGATTGATTTTAGGTGTTATAGTTAAACGCAATTTCGGATATTGATTTTAGTGATTTTGTTAGGTATCCATAGTGGTTCAAGTGAATTACTATGTGATATGGAGTTTGATTTGATTTCAATCGCTAAATGTTAGGGATTGAATTGTGGTGAGTTTTTGTTGAAACAATTGATAGATGGAATTATCGAGATTCTATAAGAGTTGTAAGAGTAACTCTAAAAACGGGTTTTTCCTAGCTAACTCGTGATGTGTTTAGCTTTATAAATCCCTAATCCTATCGATGAAATTGTTGTGTTTGGTTTGACTCAGAGGATACTAGCTAGACCTCGATGCTAATTTAATTGATTGTTGGATTCTTTTTGAGTGATTGTTTTATTGCATCATTATGAAAGATGTGTGCAGTAGAGTTGTTTATGGTTTTGAAAACAAGTATTGGGTGACCAAGGTTCGATCCTTGGTGTTGTTGTTGGTTAAACAAACAGAAAAGAAAAACATGCACACCATCTTATTGAGTTTATATTACAAAAAAAAAAAAAAAAAAAAAAAAAAAAAAAAAGGAAAAAGCTTAGGACTATGCTATACTAAGCCTAGTCACAGCCCTGATGGGTTGAGGCCGAGCTCAAGAGAAACGCTTGAGCCATCGCGGGTAACCGGCCGAGTTACTGTAATAGTAACTAAAAGCGCTACCTTCCTAAGTAGCCTTCTGTGTTACCAAAGACGCCCTCGCCAAGTGCACGGGAACAGAGGAAGAGTTTGAACCTCCCGTGATCTCCTCCTCGCTGTTGCAGTGGATGTTTGTCCTCCCTGCAGCCAAAAGAGTTGTACTAGTATTAGTGTTGAAGTGTGAGGAAGAATATGAAACAAAATTTAAATCAAGAAATCCTTCATTACCGAGAGAATAGGTGGAACCAAAGTTGAGATCAATGGATCTACCATCATCGCGAGAACTAGTGGACCCAAAATTGATGTCAATGGATCCACCACCGCCCAAAATTGATGTCGATGGATCCACCAAAGACCAAGAGAACCAAAGGACCCAAAATTGAGATCAATGGATCTACCACGCATCAAGAGAACTAGTTCTCATGGGCACCGGAGCAGCCCGATTACACCTATTCATCCGCTTCTCTCGAGCCCCTCGACGCTCGAACCAAAAGTAAATGTTCTTACCCTCAACATACCCATATCGTTCACCGGAGACAGATCTCGCGGAATCTCCTCAGAAGTTGGGCACTTAAATCCCTTTGACATAGTAAAGATCCTCGAGGATTCTTATTTGTTCCTCGGGAGTAGGAATCCACTCGTACGGCCGCCGTAAATCCATGTTGGCACTACTTCCAAACCGCTTGGGTGTTTCCTCCCTCCTCTCGCTGGTTGCCGCTGTTGTGGTTCCATTTGTTGCGGGGTTTGGAGCTCCATTAGCTGCAGAGTTCGTGGCTCTTGGGTCATGGGGTGAGAGGATGTGGAAATCGAGGAATACATGGTTTAGTGTTTGAGGGAGATTTTGTTAGAAGGATTGGAGTTGTTGAACTGGGTGATTGGAGATCCGTGATTCTCGTGAGGAAAGATGAGATCGAATCTTCAAATGGAAGAAAAGATCCGAGAAAGAAGGATTGAAGATTTGGAGGAAAATATTGAAGATCCGGAAAGTTCAGAGGAAAGATGGGATTGAATCAACTAGATGGGAGAGAAGATCGTAAGAGAAGGATTGAAATTGATGAAGAAAGGATTTGAGAAGAGAAAGGCCAAGAGTTGAGAGAGAAAGACTTGAGCTCTAAGAAAATTTCTTTCTTTGGAGTGAACAGCTTTTCTCCGCACGCACCTATTTATAGAACAAGGTGAGCAGATCTCCACCGCTGGATGAACGATCTCGTAATTTGAATCCACGCTGCTGGATTAAAGTCGCCTCAAACCCTAAAAGCCGCTGGCGCTGCGGAGAGCGTGTAAGGGGACCGAGGGAATCTCGAGACGCCGCGGGCGCATGTACCTTTAGCCGAAAGTGATTTGCTTTCCGTGAAATCACGGAAGAGACGGTCGTGGCACGCGGAGTGTACCGACAGCTTGTTGTTATTCTATCGCTATGATAGAATAAATAAAAGAAGTTGCATGGATAGTAACGAGAGCAGCCGGTGCTCTAGTGGTTGAAGAGCAAGGCTCATGTACAAGAGGTCGAGGTTCAACCTTGCCTCTCGCTTATTTTATTATGTTCGCTATGACATAATAAGTAAAACATTTGTACATTATTATATTAAGCACAAATTGTGCTCCAAAGGGTTGGTGGGCAAAGGTTGTGCAGCAGTTAAGGTTTCAACCTTGCCTCCCCGCTATTTTATTTATGTCGCTATGACATAATAAATATAACACGTGAGCATATATTAATGAAGGCAGCTCTTGCTTCAGTGGTTGGGAGCAAAACCTTCGTGTTTGAGGCTCTGAGTTCTAACCTTTACCTCTTACAAATATTTTGATCTCAGATATGCTTGATATACTGACGATATACTGGTATGTACTGTGTATACATAATGATATATACGGTCTGTACGGTATGTATACTTATATACAATTGTACAAAGATGCATACGATATACGGTCTGTACGTATGCATAATGAATATACAGGTAATGCAGTATGCATACGTATATACGATCTCAGACGGTATGCATAATGTATATACTGTATGTACAATTTCATACCGTGAGCCGAAGCCGAAGTTGGTGGGCCGATTGGTAGGCCCAAATAGTAAGCCCAAATAGTAAGCCCAAATGGTAGGCCCAAATGGTAGGCCCAAATGGTAAGCCCAATTGTTCGCCCTAATAGTAGGCCCAAATGTTAAACCCAAAGTGGTTTGGGCCGGTTCAAATGTGGATGGTCCGATTTCTTCAGCCCAATTGGCCAGCCCTAGTGCTTAGCTCCAAGGATTGAGCAAGCCCAAGTCATCATCATTGGATGACATAATTTATTGGCGTGCTTTTGGGGATGATTTGTTTTGAGTGATGCATCTCTATGGTTGTGAAGAGTGGTGCATGCTTAAGTTTTACTATGGAGATTTACCGTGATGCTAATTGAGTAGCTAAACACTTTGTGGGAGTGTTTATCGCGCTTGTATGCCAAGACAGAGTGATGATCTATGTGAAGATCTATGTGATGATCTATGTGAAGATCTATGTGAGGATCTATGAGATGATCCATGTGACGATTTTGTGTATGTGATGTGGAGTGTTGTTGAGCAAATTGTTGTGTGAGTTTACGCTTGTGATGAAAGGATTTAGTGGCCATAGGAATGTATTTTTATACAAAGGATTGTGGCTCAGTAGATTACTACAGATTTGGAAGAGATGGAGATTCTATGGTTAGGTCAACCTTAATCGAGAGGAATTGATTCTTACGCCAAATTTCGGACCTAAATTTCTTTAAGGAGGGTAGATCAGAATACCCCGGAAAATCCAAATTAAATTCCGTGGATTTTTAGAAATGATTTCACGATAGTAGGAGCGAAAGTACGTAGGCTCGAGAAGTTGTGGAATTAGTTCGAACGATTTTATTTTCAAAACTAACGCTTTTAGGGGTCAACAAAGTTGACTTTTTATACGTTCAAAATTTGGGAAAACTTCCTTCATGAAAGTTGTAGAGCTCGTCGATACGAAGTTCGTGGACATGTGGAACGCAATATTCGGAGTTCGTATGATTAAGTTATGAATATTTGAAAATTGGGAATTTTCTATAAATAGGAAAATTCTGATTTTATTTTTCATTTAAGGACGAAAAATTCCTTTTTTGCGGAATAGTCCCCTCTCTCTCTCTCTCCTCCCCACGCTTTAATCACCGACCCGACCAACGCCACGGGCCTCCGCCGCTCCTCCCGGCCACCGACCCGCCCTCCCCGAGGTCGCCTCGAGCCGCCCAGCCGCCCCTGCCACCGCCCTTTGCCCCGCCGCTGCCCCTGATGGAGATCGGCCCCCCGGCTAGTAACCACCCGACCGAAAACCACTTTTTCCTGGCTGCACGGGCCGATCCTCCCCATTTTCGCGGATCTCCTCCTCCCCCGATCATCCCCATGTAAGCCTTTCATCACGATTTTGTGTATAGAACGCTAGATCATGGTTTGACTTTTTCGACGCCCCTCGATGAATCCGAATCATCGACGCGACGCAGATTAATCCAACTTCAACGCTGATCTAGGACGATCTAGGCCAAACCGCACTTAGCTCCGTGTATGGAAGTCGCATCACCCTTTCATTTTGAACCAGTTTGTAGTTGGTCACTTTGCTATCCGAGGTGGTTGACCGGCGCTGACCGCCAAGCTGACCGCCTAATCCACTCACCGCCAGGGCGCGATCGCACCATATTTCGAAGTTTTCATTATCTAGGCGATGATCTATGCATCCATACGAAGCTGCTTTGATATATAACATGGTCATGTTAGAAAAAGTTGATAAATAGTGGATTTACGCTTTGACGCTACTATTTAACGCTTTTACGCTTATCTTCGGTTTACGATCCGCGAAGATCTGACCATCGGTTTTGCTTCAATTTTGGATATGTTGATCGTGATGATCGTCCCGCGACCTTGTGAGGTCACGCTAAGATCCCACCGCTGGATCTTCGTGATAATTGAGAAATAGTGATTCTAAGGCGCATTCGTGAGAATCAATCGCCGGATTTTCATATAATTTTGTGGAGATGTTAGTTAAAGGCGCATTCAGGAAGATCTGACCGCTGGATCTTCGTGATAATTTTGGAGGATGATCCTAAAGGCGATCCGCGAGGATCCACCGCCGATCATCATTAAATTCGTGATCCCACCGCTGGATCATCGCTTAATTTGAATCGAGCGCTGGATCGCCGCTTAATTACATATTTGAGTTGTTGGCTAAGTCAAGATCATTATTGGACTAGGTGATTGACGGCTTGAGTTGGTGGACGCATTCAGGATCGTATTTTGAGTCGAATTGAAGACGCTAGCCGGATTATCGAGGTGAGTAAACCTCACGTGGTTCATATTACGAACCCAATACAATTAATTGCTTTATTTTGTTGCAATCATATGAACTATTGTTGGTGTTATTAGACATTCCCTGCGGTGAATGTCTCAGATATATATTATTACGTGAAATAATATGTATTGTTGGAGTTGTGTTGAGTTTATTGTTGAGAAACAATATATTGTGAGAGGTATTGAGTTTATTGTTGAGAAACAATATATTGTGAGAGGTGTTGAGTTTTATTGTTGAGGAACAATAAATTGTTGTGATCTGTGGAGATCACTAGGTCACGAGGTGACCATGGCATCTATTAGTGAATCACGCCTCGCACCGGCCGGTGGTTATTAATAGTATTAAATCGTAATCACGCCTGCGGGCCGGACGAAAGTGGTTACGCCTCAGTTAGAGCTCTAGTCCTGCCTCGCCAAATGTGGAGTGACCTTATGAGTGAAATTGAGAGTAACTCATAAGTG
The DNA here is from genome assembly GCA_026586065.1 of Dioscorea zingiberensis. NCBI lineage: Eukaryota > Viridiplantae > Streptophyta > Magnoliopsida > Dioscoreales > Dioscoreaceae > Dioscorea > Dioscorea zingiberensis. Next base: position 89,483 of record JAGGNH010000170.1, read on the forward strand.
TCAATATATATATGGTAACCTTATGAGGGAAATTGAGAGTAACTCATAAGGGTCTATATATATATATGAGTCTCTGCCTACCAAATGTTGGGAAATCTTATGAGCTAATTTGAGAGTAACTCATAAGTGTCTATATATATATATGAGAGTGAGGGATCTTATGAGCTAAATTGAGAGTAACTCATAAGTGTCTACATATATATATGAGAGTGAGTGATCTTATGAGCTAAATTGAGAGTAACTCATAAGTGTCTATATATATATATGAGAGTGAGAAAGTAACGCGGGTTTGTGGTAGTCTTGAAATCTAATAAATCAACAGTTCTTTCTTGTTTACTCATACTAGCTGTAAAAGCTTACCGGTTTTGTGTTGTTGCAACTCCCTGACACTATTCAAATTGTGTAGCGGTAATCCTACAGACAGAGAAACCGTGATCGGTGATCGTATGTTAGAGCAATTGTTAGAGTTTTACAACAATTGTAAGTTGTGAGGTGTGTTATGCTCATTTGAGCTTTATAATATATTGTGAGAGTGAATTGTAATAATGAACTCAAGTTTCAGATTTGGTTTTTTGTAATTGTAATTATTCAGGTTTCGGATTTGAATTTATCATTCAAAACCCGGGGCGGATGTATTGATAACATTACGAGTCATGTGGACTTTTTAAATGTTTTCGTCGAAGATCTTTTGTCACATTGGTGATGAGACTATATCGAGATGTTATAACCTTAGGTTGGGTGACGGGCTACTGATTGAGTTAGAGCTCTAGTCCATACTGCCAATGTATTGCTTTGGGGGGATAACTTTGGGTTATTGTGCTCACGAAGTACATTACACCTGCTTGGGGATAACTTTGTGTTATCGTGGCTCATGAGTATATATTTATAAAAAGAGAGTTTCAGTGTGTTTCTTTCTTTTTATTGTCCATGAGGGACTTAAGATTTTATTGATTTGTGGAGTGGTTTTGGTTGCTTAATTTATTCATAAGTTGAGGAATTGTTAAGCATGTGGTGATCGTGGTCATTTTATTTTAGTTTTACTTATCACGAGCTTAAAAAGCTTCTACTGAGTTTGTTGTTTGCAATTTGGTGCACTATTCCATGGTGTAGGGTTATTCCTACAAAGTCAGAACCACCCGGGGGTTGAGATCAGCGCATGTAGTGCGGCAGTTGTTAGGTTTGTTATTGTACTACTCTTCGTGAGTATGCTCTTAGTGAGCGTTTGCACTTGTATTTTTGATACATCTCGTTTTGTAAACACTTGGTGATGTAATATTTGATTCTAGTGTTTGAGTCTCAGATAACATTTGTGGTTTCTAGCTTTATTTTTGTTGCTTAGTTTAATTGAAAAGAATTTCTAAGCATTTGGAAGATTTGTTGAGTTATTGCGATTCTGGATTTGAATTTATTTATTAGAAGTCTAGTGCAAGCTGATTAGATTGTCGAAGAGTTTTTAATTATGACATAGCTTTTTCGAACTATTATGCAATAACCATATTCAATTTTAAAAATGGACTGACACCCACATAAAATAAAATAAAACCATAGTTTTATGTGATGATGAGTTTATATAAATAAAAACTCAGATATTTGATTTTCGTAGATGTCCTTGTCTGGACACACTTGTTTGAAAAATAGGACAAGTTGTAGAAGGTTATCTCTGCAAAACAAAAAGCATGGTCGGTGAAGCTCATCCTTATCTGACCCAAAACTCCAGCACAATCTTCCTCGTGTTTCTTATTTTTAAATGAAAATACAGTAGTAACTCATCCCATTCCTATTTTAGCAATAAGCTTCTGCACGCAAACGGACCCCAAACCCTTTCTCTTTCATCCTCTCTCTCTCTCTCTCTCTCTCCCTCCGACCAAACCTTATTCCGATCTTTTGCAATATGGCGTCCGGATCGTCGGGTCGGGCCAACCCGGGCTCCAAGGGCTTTGATTTCGCGTCTGACGACATTCTCTGCTCCTACGAAGACTTTTGGCAGCAAACCAGGACTCCTCCAATGGAAGCCACAACGACCCAGCCATGGGTACCAATTCCACTCCAGGTTCCTGGAGCCCTAATTTCCTTTCTAACTTTAATTAGGGTTCCGATCATGTTAATGAATCCAGTTATTATCGTTTTAGGGTTTTTTTTTTTTTTCTTTTTTACCCCAACTTTGTGCTCTCGCAATATTTATTTATTTATTAGAAACTGAAATTTCCTGTGGGTTTTGTAATTGAAATTGAAGAGCAGGCTGCTCATTAGGGTTGCTGCTGCTTCCAAATTTATAAATAAAAATCTAATAAAAAAAGCTTGAATGATTTTGGAGTGAATCAATGTTTTTGGGTGCTCCTGGATTTGGATTTAGAAATAACCTACTTAAGAACTAGAGCCTTCAGTTTGATTCCGCTAATCGCCGGAACGAAGTCCATAAGAAGAACTAAAGTTTATAGTATAAAAGCTTTAGCTATGTATTTTAATGGGTTGTTAGTATATCAATTTTTCCCTCATTGATCTGTGTAAAAGTGTTTGTTTTGTAAGAACAAGCTTATTCTTTAAATCTAAGAACCAGTGCAAAGGCTAAGAATTAGGTCTCATACGTAGATGGAATGGGGAAATTTCCTACTGCCTTGAAGTCTATGAAATATTATCTTACGGGTTTTGTTTCTAACAAGATTATTTCTTCAACCACATGACAAACCTTACTTAGTTTTCTTTTTCCTTGAGAATTCTGTTTTCCTCCAGTTTTTTTTATTTTTTTTATATCTAACCATTCATAAGAGTCTTTCACATGTCCTGCCATTATATTGTGAGTTTGGCCCTAGTACACATTTTGTTCGTGAGCGACCAAATGTTTTAGATTAGAAGCATAGTAGAGACTATTCTGTTTGCTGACTAGTGACTGCTATGTGCTACCTTTACCAGGATTTTCACAAAAGTAGAAATGGCAAGATCACCAATGTACACTTCTGCTGCCTATGGCCAGCCTGAAGACTCTCTCAACCAAGAAGTAATTGCTACTGTTGAAAAGAGCATGAAAAAATATGCTGACAATCTCATGCGCTTCCTTGAAGGAATTAGTTCACGGCTGTCACAGTTGGAATTATATTGCTACAATGTTGATAAGTCAATCGTGAGATGCTGTTCTGATTTAAATGCGTGATCATGGGGAGGCAGATTCAAAGCTCAAGTCTCTTGAGAAACATCTGCAAGAAGTGAGTTGCAGCACTTAATTCCTTATTTACATTGAATGGTTATATGTCCAGGGTGGAATATGATTTATAGGCCTTGCTTTTGTACCAGAACGTAGTAGTCCTTTTACACACCCATTTATTGCACTGGAATGGTAGTATTGGCATTTTGTTAAGTTGCTCCATAGAAGCTTTCTTAGTTGTATAAGGATTCTCTTTGGCAGATACTGGAGGATCTTTTCTAACCCAACTCTAACGAAAGTACTTTGGCTATAGATTATTGTAATCCGTATGAAGTATGATGCATAGAATGTGTGTGGTCTTAGAAGTTGGGTTTTGAAAGAAAATTTTGTGCTCCATGCCTCTTGTTTCCAGTTCTTGATTCTACTACTATGCAGCCAAGGACTTTGGAAGTTGGGATTTGTTTTATGAATGGGAAATCAGAGCATCAATCATCCCAGACCTTTGTTTTCTCTCTCTGTGACTGTTTATTAGTTTTACTTCTTACAGTAGGAATAATTTATTTTACAATTATTGAACTTTTGTGATGCTCCATTTCAGGTCCATAGGTCTGTCCAGATCCTGAGAGACAAGCAAGAACTTGCTGAGACTCAAAAAGAATTAGCCAAGCTTCCAGCTTGCACAGAAAGGATCTTCTTCATCAACCCATTCACAATCTAATGAGGAAAAGAGCTTCACCACCTACTTCAGATGGTCAGAAGACTGACAACACATCCTGAACATAACCAGCAATTAGCTCTCTTGCCTTGCCCCATCAAGTAGCACCACAACAACAGCAGGTGGCACCTCCCCACAGGCCAACTCAGAATGTGACCCAACCACAAATAACCCTATTATTTACCTCAAACTCAGCTATCAAATCCACCACCCCCACAACAGCATCCCTCAGAGTCAATATTTGGCTTGGATCCTCAGTATCGAACCCCTCAAGAATCTGTAAGAGACCCTAGAGTGGCACCCACAGCCAACACAATCTCAAGTAAATCAACCCACAAGTCCAACCGCTCCCTCAGTATCCACAGCAATTACCACAGCAGTTGCCTCAGCAGGTGCAGTATCCACAACAGCCCTCTGTGCAGCCCCAGATGAGGCCCCCATCAACACCTGTGTACCCACCCATACCCACCTGGTCAACAGGCAAACCCACCATACCCACACCTGGTCAACAGGCTTAACCCACCATACCCATCTGGTCAACAGACGAACCCATCTCCTCCAGAGACTCTGCCAAACAGCATGCCAATGCAAGTATCAGATTCGAAAGTGTTCCTCAACCTGGTTCTGGTCGTTCTGATGCCATGCCTTTTGATATAGCGGAGCTGGTAGAACAATGCCACAGCAGCCTCCACCTCAGCAGATCAAGGGTGCTTTTGGAGCTCAACAAGGTGATGCGTATGCCTCTGCTGGGCCCTCACCCTGCACTTCCCCCAGGGAGTACATATATGATGTATGATAGTGAAGGAGGTAGAAATCATTATTCTGCTCAGGTGCCTCATTACAGTCAAGGTGGATATCCTCCAGCAAGTGCCTCTCAGACTCCACAACCAACAACAGCTCCAAATCATATGGTTCGAATCCATGAATTCATTAAGTAACCATCCTTACAATGAGTTGATTGAGAAGTTGGTGAACATGGGTTTTAGGGTGATCATGTTGCAAGTGTAATCCAGAGGATGGAGGAAAGTGGCCAAACCATCGATTTTAATGCTGTGATTGACAGGTTGAATGTACATTCATCTGGGGCTCCTCCTCCTCCTCATCCTCAGAGTGATGGTCAGGAGTAAAAAGAAAAGAAAAGAAAGAAAAAAATCCCAGTTGAGTAACAATCATTGCGTGTGTTTTTTATTACGCATTGAATAAAGACTGATGATAGGTGTATGGTGTCCCTCATATGGTTTGAGAGATACAAGGATATTATTGTATATCTGTGACTTCATTGCAAGATGTTAACGTTTAATTTATGTCAATGGTGGGTGGTTGTTCTCCTTTGCTTTCTTATATGCATTGTTGTATTAGTGTTGGGGCCTATTTTGATGGCTGCTTTATTTTTCTATTATGAGGGCTTTTCTTATTTGTGCACTATTGTTGATATTGGGAAGTTATGCAGGACGTGTATCGCACTGGAATTGTTATGGACTGTCAGTGTGTAGTGTTCATCGACTGAGTTATTGGTTGAAGGCCTCTGGATTCGTCTACTCTTTTGTTATCTTGTTCTGTTAGTTTTAAAACCCTTAACCATGAAGTCTTGTGATGTGCAATTTGACTTTGAACTCAGCCAGATATAAAAAGAGCAATTTGAAATCAACGTTCCATCTTCTCTCCGAACTCCGACAGAGCTTTGTCCTAGAAAGGATGTGCTCCTGTAAATTTCCCATCTTCCTGTGTCCAGTTTTTCTATTTACTATATCGACTGTAAGAGCAGTGTTTGATATGATCCAGGTTGATCCGTTGTTAGAGTTCAGTTTATCAGTAGATATAGCTAGTGTATTCCTTGCTGGATGATGATACTCAAATGCAGATATATACTGGAAGCGCACCCAAGACGATTGAAGATACATATGTATCTTCCAATGCAGGTCACAATATTGTCATGCCCCCAAATGGTAGGGTTTTCCAGTTGAACACGTTGGGTACATGTGAGTTGAGAAGCGCACCAAAACCCAATCAATTCGAAAGTTGCTTAGTTACAAAGTAAAAGAAGCGCGTTTGACTTTGTATTGATTTCCGGGGGTATTGGCAGGAGTAGATGTAGATCCATTCTAAACGTTAAGCAATGTCCAAAGAAAAAACGGTAACAGGGGCCCCGGACAAAAGAATTGTACTATATATTATTCTGACAGAGACAATTGCGGCTTTGCGAGTCAGGGAAACCCTCAAAAGAAGGAAATTAACATTTTCTTTACTTTTGACACCATGGAGAAGCTTCCTTTTCCTTCGTTCTTTACCCGTTTTACGCCTACCAAAAACAGAGATGATGAATGTTCTTTTATTTGTTTGGGTGTTTAGGCACAGATAGAACAACAATATAGTTGTATTACGATTCGATTAAGTTTAGCCGGCAGGTACAATAATAATTTTTTTTTTTTCCGGTTTATTAGTCTCATTAGCCGGCCTCTTTCTTTTTGGTTGTGGAATTCTATTGTCTACCGTCTTCGAGTGGTCTGGTGGTGCAGTACTCAATTATGTTAATTTTAGCTGATTTGTTCCATATTTGAATCTTGAATCTTGATGAATTTGATATTGAAATATGGGATTTGAGTTGTAACAAGATCTATATTTGAGTTTTGGATCAAATTTGATTTCGAAGTTTGGGATCCTGTACAGGTTTATATGATTACATTTGGGATCTGGTTTGGTCAAATTTCTGATTCTAATATGTATTAGATTTTTGTACATTTTTCAGCTTTAGATTTTTCTAATTTAACAGATCACATCTAGTTAGAAAATTTGGATATATGGTTTATGTACTGGCAAAAATAAGAGAGGGAGTCCTAATTAGGTGGACATATATATTACTTCTTTCCTAAGTTGGTCATTGGTAAGTTGTTTTGAACCATTTGGGATGCTAGTTTTGAACTTGTGTTTGCATCAAGAATTTAAAGTTCTTCAAAATTAGCGAAATTTCCTAACTCCGTCTATACCGATATTTGAGCCGAAATTGATAATATTTTCAAAACAATTTTGAAATACTATTATTCACCAATAATTATGGAAATTTCAATCAATACTCAAATTTTTTGTCAAAATTTTCATAAATGAAAATATTGATTTGCATCGATTGCCATGCTTAAAGGTTTATAAATCTCTTTATTATTCAGAAAAAAATTATGTCAAGAGTAATGGCAGCCCGCGAATTCTCAACTACTTCAAATGGACTAATAGAACTACGTACTTGTATCCTTATTATAGAACCGATGTTACATATCATGAGCCCATAACTCTAATCTCTATTTTCTATGGGCATTTGAAGTCAATCGATCCCAATTGTGCAATACAACTTTTGCAACCAACATCAAGACAAAACCACTTCACCCTCTTCCGTTCTATATATCAAAATGACCAGATCAAGTGTAAGGGCAATTCTACCATTAGTTGATACAAGAATTGAAATTAGATCACATAGTTGACGGAAATAAAATAACGGTCATAATAAAAGGTACAACAACATGACCAAGACTCATAGACCCTAGTTCAACAAAGTAGAGACTTATTTGATCCAACCAACTTAACGTAAAAATGAAGCAATAAGACTAAAAACAGTACAATGCCGCCAAGACCTACATCTCACAATAAGAATGGAAAGCACATTTAGGAAACACAATAAATAAAAATAAAAGAGAAGAAAAAGCAAAGTTATGACCAGTCTGATTTCTGATTTCTGAACATGATTTTGTCAGATTTAGTCGTCATCCATGATTTGGTCCCATAAAAAGAAATCTAAAACACGTTTTGAGCTAAATACGACTTTGCAGGGGAAAAACTAGTCTAAATTCTAAAAAGAGTAAAAAGCTGTTGTTATAATTTGCAAAAGACCAAATCAGAAACCAGAAAATAATAATAATAATTAATGAAAAAGAAAGTCATTATCGTCCCTCTCCCCGGTAAAAAGATTGCAAAACACGGGAGTTGAAAATTGCAACGGATTTGTCTCTGTCGTCATAAAAATTTGTCTCTGTCTGTCCATAAAGAAGAGGAAGGAAAAGAGGCAAAAAATTCGAAATAGACGACGAGGTGGGGAAAAAAGGGCAAGAAACGGCGTTACCTTTTCCATTTCCTCTTCCTTGTTTCTCCGACTACTTACAATCCCCTTCTTTCTCTCCCGCATCCCATTCCGATTCTCTCTCTCTCTTCCTTGTTCTTCCTTTGTTCTTCTTTTGACCCATACCTATACCTATACCTACAGCACCACCAAAATCTAAAGCTAGAGCCTCCGGGATCCATGCCATGAGTATCCGCCAGGGTACTCCTCCGGCCCAAGCTCCCCGACCCGGAATCCGAGCCCTACAACATCATCCCCGTCCACAACCTCCCTCGCCGACCACCCCTCTCTCCGCTTCCCCGAGGTCCGTGCCGCCGCCGCCGCCCTCCGCGCCGTCGGCAGCCTCCGAGGCCCCCTACGCCCAATGGCGCTGACCACATGGACCTCCTCTGACTGGCTCGCCTTGTTCTTCGGCTTCCAATACGACAACGTCCGCAACCAGCGGGAGCACATCGTCTCCACCTCGCCAACGCCCAGATGCGCCTGAATCCTCCGCCGGACAACATCGACACTCTCGACGGCGCCGTTTTGCGCAAGTTCCGCAAGAAGCTCCTCCTCAATTACTCCAACTGGTGCTCCTACCTCGGCAAGAAGTCCAACATTTGGATCTCCGCCACCACCACCGCCGCGCCGCCGCCGCTGACCAGCGCCGCGAGCTCCTCTACGTCGGCCTCTATCTCTCCTTATCTGGGGCGAGGCCGCCAATCCTTGTGGTTCGTGCCCGAGTGCTTGTGCTATATATTTCATAACATGGCCATGGAGTTGAATAAGATTCTGGAGGATTATATTGATGAGAGTACGGGGCAGGCGGTGATGCCCCTCCGTTTCGGGGAGAATGCCTTCTTGAATTGTGTTGTCAAGCCCATTTTATGAGACCATTAGGGCGGAGGTTGAGGGCAGCAAGAATGGGACCGCCCCACACAGTGTTTGGAGGAACTATGATGATATCAATGAGTACTTTTGGAGCAAGCGGTGTTTCGAAAAGCTCAAGTGGCCTCTAGATATTGGCAGCAACTTCTTTGTGACTAATAGTAAGAGCAAGCATGTGGGGAAGACTGGTTTTGTGGAGCAGAGGTCCTTCTGGAACTTGTTTAGGAGCTTTGACAAGCTCTGGATCATGTTGTTCTTGTTCCTTCCAGGCCGCCATTATTGTTGCTTGGGGAGGAGAGGGAGTATCCTGGCAGGCCTTGGAGGATAGGATGTCCAGGTCAGGGTGCCTACTGTGTTTTTCTACTTGGACTGGTTTGAGGTTTCTGCAGTCCGTACTTGATGTCGGGATGCAGTATAGTCTGGTTTCCAGGGAGACTATGGGGCTCGGAGTCAGGATGGTCTGCAAGAGCATTGCCGCTGCATGCTGGATTATTGTTTTCGGGGTCTTTTATGGGAGGATATGGTCCCAGAGAAACCTTGATAGGCGGTGGTCTGCTGGGGCAGACAGGCGGGTTATGCAGTTTCTCTGGGTGGCATTGGTTTTCATCATTCCCGAGCTTTTGGCTGTGGCCTTCTTTATTCTTCCTTGGATTCTCAAGCAATTTTATGGAGAACTCAAACTGGCCGGATATTTTATGCCTTATCCTGGTGGTTTCAGAGCAGAACTTTTTGTTGGCCGTGGCTTGAGGGAAGGCCTTGTGGACAATGTCAAGTACACTCTGTTCTGGATTTTGGTGCTTTCTACCAAGTTTGCTTTCAGTTACTTCATGCTGATTAAACCCATGATTGTCCCATCTAAAGCACTCGTAAAGCTTGATAATGTGGAGTATGAGTGGTATCAGCCTTTCAAAACAACAACAAAATGTCAGTGGGATTGTTGTGGCTTCCTGTTGTTTTGATATACCTCATGGACATGCAGATCTGGTATGCATCTACTCACTCATTTTGGGGGCATTAGTCTGTGGGTTTGCTTTAGCATTTTGGGGTGAGATTCAAATATCCAACAATTGAGGCTGAGATTCCAGTTCTTTGCAAGTGCAATTCAGTTTAATCTCATGCCAGAAGAGCAGATGTTAAATGCAAGGGGACACTGAGGAGTAAGTTTAATGATGCTATCCACAGGTTGAAGCTGAGGTATGGGCTTGGACAGCCTTATAAGAAGCTTGAGTCCAACCAGATCGAGGCAACCAAGTTTATGCTTGATATGGAATGAGATAATATTGATCTTCAGGGAAGAAGATTTTAATTCTCTGACTGCGAGGTTGAGCTGTTAGAGCTACCACAGAATCTCTTGGAATGTCAGGGTCATTCGGCTGGCCTTGTTTCCCTTCTGTGCAATGAACTGCTGCTTGCACTGAGTCAGGCCAAAGAGTTGATAGATGCTCCTGACAAGTGGCTCTGTATAAGATTTGCAAGAATGAGTACAGGCGCTGTGCTGTGATAGAAGCTTATGATTGATTGCATCAAGCACTTGATACTTGCCATTATAAAAACCAATACAGAAGAGCATTCAATTGTGACAGTCTTGTTTCAGGAAATTGATCACTCTATTCAGATTGAGAAGTTCACAAAAACTTTTAAAACCACTGCCCTTCCACAACTCCATGCCAAGTTGATCAAACTTCTGGAGCTGTTGAACAAACCTAAGAAAGATATAAACCAGGTGGTGAATACCCTTCCAGGCTCTTTATGAGATTGCCATTCGAGATTTCTTCAAGGAGAAAAGAAGTACTGAACAGCTCATTGAGGGGCGGTTTGGCTCTCCGTGACTCCATCTTCTGCTGCAGGGCTGCTTTTGAGAATGCTGTTGGGTTGCCCTGATCCTAATGATGGATCCTTCTATCGGCAGGTTCGGGACGCCTGCACACAATACTTACCTCCTCGACCTCATGCAGAATATTCCAGTTAACCTTGAGGCTTAGACGCAGAATTGCCTTCTTTAGTAACTCCCTATTTATGAACATACCCCATGCTCCACAGGTTGAGAAAATGATGGCTTTCAGTGTTCTTGACCTCCCCGCATTTCACAGTGAAGAAGTATTGTACAGCAAAAGAACAACCGCGTACTGAGAATGAAGATGGATTTCTACCCTGTACTATCTACAGACAATATATGTTGATGAGTGGAAAAATTTCATGGAGAGGATGCGCCGAGAAGGAATAGCCAATGATGATGAGATATGGACAACGGTTGAGGGAACTCCTGCGGCTTTGGGCATCTTACAGAGGACAGACACTCACCGAACCGTAAAGGGGATGATGCATTATTTTCGGCTCTTAAGATGTTGGCTTTTCTGGATTCTGCATCAGAGATGGACATTCGAAGGTTCTACAAGAAGTTGGTTCTATGATGCGAGACATTGGTTTGATGGTTTGACCTCGGAGAGGTCACCTTCTTCCAGGAGTTTAAGTAGAACAAGCAGTTGTGTGAACTCATTGTACAAAGGTCATGAAGTGGGAACTGTTTTGATGAAATACACATATGTGGTGGCCTGCCAGATATATGGGACTCAGAAGGAGAAAAAGGATCCCCATGCTGATGAAATTTTGTATCTGATGAAAACCAATGAAGCACTTCGATTGCCTATGTTGACGCAGGTTTCAACTGGCAGGGATGAGAAGGAATATTATTCTGTTCTTGTCAAGTATGATAATCAATTAGAGAAAGAAGTGGAAATCTATCGTGATTAAGTTGCCTGGTCCCTTGAAGTTGGGAGAGGGGAAACCAGAGAATCAAAAATCATGCCATTATCTTCACTGTGGTGATGCGGGTTCAGACTATTGATATGAACTAAGACAACTATTTTGAAGAGGCCCTCAAAATGAGAAATCTACTGGAAGAATACAAGCACTATTATGGAATTAGGAAACCTACTATCTTGGGTGTCAGGGAACATATTTTCACTGGTTCTGTCTCATCACTTGCTTGGTTTATGTCAGCTCAAGAAACAAGTTTTGTCACCTTGGACAGCGGGTGTTGGCAAACCCTTTGAAAATTCGAATGCATTATGGTCATCCAGATGTCTTTGACCGATTTTGGTTCTTGACTCGAGGTGGCATTAGCAAGGCTTCGAGAGTGATCAACATTAGCGAGGATATTTTTGCTGGCTTTAATTGCACTTTATGCGGAGTAAGAGCAAACGCCACCCACCATGAATACATCCAAGTTGGCAAGGGAAGGGATGTTGGGTTTAACTCAAATCTCCATGTTTGAGGCCAAGGTTGCTAGTGGAAACGGGGAGCAAGTTCTGAGCAGAGATGTGTATAGGTTGGGCCATAGGCTTGATTTCTTGCGGATGTTGTCATTCTTTTATACTACAGTGGGTTTCTTTTTTCAACACAATGATGGTGATTTTAACTGTGTATGCTCTTCTATGGGGCCGACTTTATCTGGCTCTCAGTGGTATTGAAGGCTCTATATTGGGGATGATACCAGTAACAGAGCACTTGGTACAGTCTTGAATCAGCAGTTTATTATCCAGCTTGGTCTGTCTACACTGCCCCTTCCAATGATAGTGGAGAATTCTCTTGAGCATGGGTTTCTCCAAGCTATCTGGGATTTCTTGACAATGCAGCTCCAGCTTTCCTCAGTTTTCTACACATTTTCAATGGGAACTGCATCTACTATTTTGGGAGAACCATTCTTCATGGTGGGGCAAAATATCGCAGCGACTGGACGTGGCTTTGTTGTGTGCAGCACAAGAGTTTTGCAGAGAATTATAGACTCTATGCCCGTAGCCATTTTGTAGAAAGCAATTGAACTTGGTTTGATACTTACAGTTTATGCGCATACAGTCCTGTGGCTAAGGACACATTTGTTTACATATAGCAATGACCATCACAAGTTGGTTTATGGTGTTGTCCTGGTTTATGGCTCCCTTTGTTTTCAATCCTTCTGGCTTTGATTGGTTGAAGACTGTTGATGATTTTGATGACTTTATGAACTGGATTTGGTATCGTGGCAGTGTGTTTGCCAAAGCTGAACAGAGCTGGGAAAGATGGTGGTATGAGGAGCAGGATCATCTAAGGACAACCGGGCGCCTGGGGAAAGTTGCTGGAGATAATTTTAGACCTTCTCGGCTTCTTTTCCAGTATGGGATCGTGATACCAGCTTGGTATTGCTGATAACAGTAGAAGTATACTTGTTTACTTGTTATCTTGGATCTATGTGTTCCTGGCTTTTGGCATCTTTTATCGCATAATGAGTGTAATGCTCTGGGTAAAATATGCAGCAAAAGATCAAGCATTTACTACCGACTGGGTCCAATTTCTTGTCATTAAAATCCTTGCACTAACTCGCGGATAACTGCCCTGTTGGAAAATCTTAAACAAACTTCAGGTCTCATGGATATATGTTCTCACCAGCTCGTTCTAGCATCTCATTCCCACTAAGGTTGGGGTTTGATATTGATTACAGCAACAAGTATTCCGGCCCTTACTACAGCCAGCACTCATACTCTGGGGAGATTGTTGTTTCTGTGGCTCGACCAGCGTATGATATATTCGTTCCTCGGGGTGATTTAGTATTGACTCCTGTGGCGAGTATTATCATGGTTTCCGGTTTCCAGTCTATGCAAGACTGTAGGATACTGTTTAATGTACGATTCATCTGGCAGGGTCTTCGTGATATTCCCAGATCGCTACAGGAAAAAAAGAAGCATATAGTCTCGCTATTAGACAGATTCGTTGGAATGAAGAATTAGAATTCTCTATTACTTGATCTTTTAAAAGATGTTTTAATCATATCTCCTTTCTATTATTTTCATGCCACTTCACAGAGTCACTAAACAAAATTGTCATGCGTTAAGTAAAGCACATCAAAATACGGCGTAAGTTGATAAAGAGTATTCAGTAAGAGCACAGTGCATTTTTTTTTTTAAAGAAAAAAACATCTTCTGTTATATCCAGGTCATGCTCTGCCATTGGATTTTGATTGCATTGCTTTCTTGTGCTAGCAGTTTAGAGCTGCTTGAATCTATTTCATCTTTAGTCCTCAGATGTCTCATTTTTAATTTTTACTCATCAGTTTCCTGGTGTGACTTTTAGTGATGAATTGGCTCTTTTGCGTTTAAGAATCAATTAAAATGAATTCAGGTCATATACCACTTGCGGTTCATATGTAGTAGGGGGCATTTATTTTTTTAACAGCCTCTATTGGGGCCAGTATTTTTGGTAACTGGGAATTGTGAACTGCTAGCCCAGGAATAGTTCTATGTAAGCTGTCGTAACTGTTCAGCTTGCTTTGACATGCTGGTTGTCGCTACATTCATTAACAGCATTTTAACTAAATCAGAAGTTGATCATCTTGAGGATGCCCAAATAGGCTAACAGGGCATATACAGCCTACTTGAAAAGAGAGCATGGATTTGGGAAAAGATAATATTAGTTTAGTGCAGGAATGCTACATTAATATTACTGATACCTTGATACTCTGTTAGTTTCAAGTGTAGAAAGTATGAGTCTATGGCTTCTAAGATGCGAGTTGGTTTTGGATCTCCTACTACTTCTGCTTCTTTTGGAGATCTCTTAGCCTCTGATGTTTTGGGGTTT
>JAGGNH010000171.1:0-93562 GCA_026586065.1 Dioscorea zingiberensis
GAAATATTGTTGAGAACCTAGATTAAGTTAAGGTTGATAGAGAATTTGATGATGTTCTTATGGGAGGAGAGTGCTTGAACCTGTTGTTAAAGATGTTGTATAGTTGTGTGAGAGCTGTAGCTTACTTGATTGTATTCAGTGGGATCAAAGAGATCAAGAAAAGAATTGCTCTTCTGAATGTTGTGATGCCCAGCAGGTGTTTATTGAATTGTCAATGAAGAGAGTTGAAGTTTGTTTTGATTAGTTTGTTTAATTTTGTCTCTATTCTGACTGTGTTTGAGACAAGGTTTAACAGAGGTGTGGATGAGGATTTAGGAGATGATTTGTAGATAGTCTCAAGCAATTCATTCCGCACTGTGCATTACCCCACTTCAGAGGGCCGGCCGCTCTCCGCCACTACTCCATTTGGGTTGTGTAATATGCCGTTGGAAAGATCTCAGGTCTCTTTCATAAGATTTAAATAAGAGATCTCGATAGGATTGCTATGGCATTGCTGTTCTCGTTGTTGTATTTGCCGCTGATGGAATGGTCCCATGTGCTCAGAAACTAGCAAGAATTCTAGATTCGTGAGGAGGGAATTATGTTTAAATTTCCTTATGCTCATAAGGTGTCAAGTGGGGATGTGTAACCATTCATTGAATAAATTTCTAAGGAGTTCAAAATGTTTGTCTCTTGGTTCAGCTTAGGAGTAAGGGGAAATAATGGTCGCTTAATAGTGTATGGTTAGCTTACAATTTTCAAGAATTGGCTTAAGCTAGGTTGAGTTTTGGGCCTTAGATACGCTGCATTGGGCCCATGAGTATTTAGAAGTGAATGTTTAGTTAAGGAATTATGATTTGAGAACTAGTATTTATCATAGCTATATTTTGTTTACTAGGAAAGGGAAAGCCAAGTCGTGGTCTCTGGAGGTCCGAAATGTCGAACTTGATTTGCTTCAGACTACAAAGTGAGTGGACCTACAAGATATTCTGTGTTTACCGAGATTTACTCAAGGTTTTCAGCTTCTACTCATCGCCATGATTTATTCCTCGGTTTTGAGAATGATTTTGATTATTTACAAATTATTATTGTAGATTGATGTTTTCTACATATGACTAGTTGTAGATCATTGAGATGAGGATGAAATAGATAAAAGACGTGAGCATCGAACTTTGCCTCCTCGTTAAACTGGCCCTTGCTATGCGTAACGTGATACCCCAGTAGGGGAAAGGTTTTCTTGTTTCCAAATGAAATTCTAGCATCTAAAACCTTGTTTTCAAAATGTATTAATTTTAAAACCCTTTTCCAACTCTTTTGGGGTGCTTTGCACTACCTGGTGAAGACCTCAGATTAGGGGAAACCTCGCTGCCTCATATACGTTTCTGCATTGGGGATACCTCAAGGCTATTTATCCGAGACCTTAGCAAATGATCCCACAGAGTTGCAATTTATTCGATAGACGCCACATATCTAGACATCTCATTTAGACATAAGCAAGCATGATTTGACCGATGACTTTCGAAGTTTTCTGACATCAGCATTAGATGTTCTTCCCGAGTGGAAAGATAATGCATAGACTTACAGCCAGTAATTTCCATATACATGCTTATATTTATTTTTCGCATGAATGTGTCTTATTTGACCGACAAGAGTGGTCACAGCATCACCGAGCTCAGAGTTTCAGCCTTTTTCTCACCCACCTTGTGCGTGTGTGTAAAGAAGAGTCCGTAGAGACTAGACCCAATGAGATGTGAGGACTTGTAGATGGCTCGCCCCAGATTAGCTTCCCTTATTCCGCACTCAGTAGACACAGCGATAGTATGTGGAGTGTTGTATCTGATAAGACTCTCCCTTGGATGAGCTCCAGATTTATTATGTTTTATTATTTCCTTTTTGTCTCCAGTTTCCAGTTTATCCCGCAGTATGGTTTCAAATTCAATGTACTCTTGGGCTCAAGACATCCTCCCGAATCGGCCGGGTGTGACACCGTCCCTATGGGGATTAGGGTGTTACATCCGGAAGCTATTAAGTTCAAGAGAAAAACTCTTAGGGCCCGCTTGGTATGCCCGCTTTTCTCATATTGCCGCCACCGCTGCTTTTCCATTTTCATGAACGCTGAAAACGCTGAAAACGCTGCTTGGTTGACCGCTTTCCTGAAAAGCGCGAAAATGTAAAATACTGGGAAAACGAAAACGGAAAATCGAAAAATCGCTTTCTAGTTTGGAAAACGATTGGAAAAGGCGGTGGCATTGTTGTAAATAACCCAAACTTCAAAATTAATTAGAAAATATATAAAATATCATGTTTATCATTTTTATTTTTTAAAATAGATTTTCTTTAACTTTTGTTATTGTAAAAATATATAAATATCATGTTTGCCATTTTTTTATGTTTTAAAATATATTTTGAACTTTTGTTATTATATAAATATATAAAAATATCATGTTTGTTGTTTTTATATTTTAAACTTTATAAAAATATCATGTTTATCATTTTTATTTCTTAAAATATATTTTTAAAATTTTATAAAATATATAAAAAATATTATGTTTGTTATTTTTATATTTTAAACTTTATAAAAATATAATGTTGTCATTTTTTTATTTCTAAAAATATATTTTTAAACTTTATTTATTATATATAAAATATATATAAATATTATGTTTGTTATTTTATATATTTTGAACCTTATAAAAATATCATGTTTGTCATTATTTTATATTTTTGAACTTTATAAAAATATCATGTTTGTCATTTGTTATTTTTATATTTTGAACTTTTGTTATTACAATTATTATGTTGGTTTATAGTTCTATTTTACATTTATTATATTGTTTTACAATAGTTAAAAAAACTGTTTATACATATTTGATAAAATCACCAGAAAACATACTACACAGTTTTCTATTAAACCAAACAGCTTTTCCATTTTCTGTTTCTGAAAACAGTTTCCAACCAAACAGCTTTTCCTTTTTCCAGTTTCTGTGTTTTCCATTTTCCACGTTTATTTTTCAAGGCTTTTCAGCCTTTCCGTAAAACGGAAAATGGAAAACAAAACCAAACGAGCCCTTATTTTTTGAGCCTTGTAGAAAGCCCCAAGGTCAAGTGGACTGAGGAACGTGAGAAGGCCTTTGGTACAACTAAAAGATTACCTCCAATTACCCACCTTGCTCGCCAACACGAAGCTGTGGAAAAGCTCTCCCGCCTACCTTGCTATCACGATATAGTAGTTAGCTCTAAGATTCCTAAAGGAGGAAGACCTGACCGCAGATGCCCATCTACTACACAAGTAAAGTGCTCTCCCACAATCAATCCAGATATACCCCATTCCGTAAGTTGGTTTATGCACTCATCGTCTCGCCGGAAGCTTCCACCCATATTTCCAAGTTCACAAGGTTACAAAGGTCAGATCCATTGACCAAAAGCATCCCGTCGACGGACGGCGGGTGATTGAGCTCAGAGAATACAACATCACCTACTATCCACGTACAACCATCAAGGTACAGGTACTAGCTTATTTTATCGCCGAACTAACTTTGACAGATACCAGAGATCCCCAAGCTATGGGGATAGCAGGAGCCGAGGAATCCCCCCAGGGTTTTACAAATAGACGGATCGACGATGAGCAAGATTGCTGGTACAGGGATCATCCTACGCTCAACCTAGGGATGGAGCACGTCAATCATCTTGAAACTTAATTTCAAAGCTACAAATAACGGGCCAATACGGCTATGATCGAAGGACTACAACTAGCTCAAGGTCTTGGAGTGTGAGATTTACAGAAAACGTGACTCACAGCCTAATGGTTTGACACTTAACCAAGGAGTTTGAAGCCGTGGAGGATAATATGGTAAAGTATAAGGCGCATCGCGGAAGAAGTTGATCTCCAGCCCAAAGATTTCACATCGCCAAAATTCCCCATCGTAGAATCAAGCAGCGCACCTCCCTATCAAAACTCGGGCTTCCTCGGATGCTAAAATTGGCAAGCCTATCAACCTACAATATTTGGCGGCGAAAACCATTGAGTGCCGGCCCGAAAAACTGCAAGAGATCGAGGATAAACCAAGCTGGATGGACCCGACCCTGGCTTACCTACGGGATGGGACAGTGCCAACCGATTAGAAGTAAGATCAATAGTGACTAGAGTCAGCCAAGATAGTCTTTGGATTGGATACTTTTACAAAAGGTCCTACACCTTGCCTTTACCGAGGTGCCTCGCCTACACCTAAGCTTAATTATGTCCTTCGTGAAATCTGCTTAAGGAATCACAGTGAGATCATTCCTGGGGTATAGGCCCCGCGCCAAGTTGTTCTTCAAAAGGGGTACCACCGCCTACCCTATCTTAGAGACGCCAAGGAGCTTGTCAAAAGTGTGACGCTTAAGCTAGCCATTTCTATCGCCTAGCTGCCTTTCTTTGCTTCGACACCCATAGTTAGCGCAGGCCATTCGCACTATAGGTAGATATCCTTGGCCCCTCACTGCCGCCGCCGCCAAAAAAGAAGCTCTTGATAGTAGCATCGATTACTTCACTAAATAGGCCGAGGCCAAGCCGCTTATCATCTATCATTAAAGAAAGCTCCCGCCAGAAGTTTCCTTTGGAAATCACCATTCCGGTCATTTTGGGATCCCGGCGGAGATCATAATCGATAATCCGTGTCACTTTGATAATGCCGTGGTTCAAAGCTTTTTGTTCCAAAGTTTGGGATGCAATCCAGACTCACATTTGTTACTCACCCTTAAGAAAATAACCGTTGAAGTTACGTAACCTAACCTCCTCCACAAATTAAGACTCGGCTCCTTCTGAATCCGTTCTAGTTGGGTGGGGAGATCTCGTGTTCTCTCGTGGGCTTACCAAACCACGGCCTAACACCAATCTGAGAGACTCCTTTCGCCTTCGCCTCAGCTGCCTAGGCCGCCATTCTTGCAAAAATTGGGATGCCTATACCGAGGACGCAAAACATTTGATCAGGCTAATGAAGAGCAACTCCGGCCTAACTTGATCTTCCTCGGATGAAAAGAGAGATTGTGCTAACATTCGAGCCAGCGACATACCGCTAGAGCGCCGACTTCAACAACCTCAGCTTTAAAGAGGTGACCTTCTAGCCAGTGATCTAGTCTCATGAAAGTGAACAACATCCAAGGCAAACAATAGTTAACTAGAAAGTCGACCCCCAAATGGGAAGGACCTTATCTTATTAAAGAAGTTTTAAGATCCTGTACATATTCGCCACCAAAATTAATGGGCTTAAGACTCTAGTGCCTATACAATTTCGGAAAGCACCTACTTACCTATCTATCAATAAAATTGAACTTTGCATCTTGGCCGCTCGATTTGCAAATTCCATTCATCAAGGTCCCTCTTTAAGGGCCAAGTAGCGTAATTTGTCAAAATCCCTTCATAAAGGCGCATTCACTTGGAGGCATACGCTTCCGAAACTCGATCCGACGCATTTACGCATCGGATTGTAAGGTCACGCATTGATATTAACAAAGGCCCTTTGTAAAGCCGCATTCTCCCAAGGCATACTCTTTTCGTAAACACGATCCGGCTGGGCTTACGCTTTACGTATCGTAAAAGGTCCCGCTTGATATTAACAATGCCCCCTTCATAAAGGTACATTCGCCGGAGGCATACCCTTCTAGAAACCCGGTCCGACGCGCTTATGCTCGGGATCGTAAGGTCTCGGGTTCGATATTAACAAAAGCCCTTCAGAAAGGCACATATCTGCCTAGAGCCACACCCTTCCAAAATCCCTACGGCCATGTGCTCACGCCGGATTGTAAGGTCTCGCCTATCGCCAGAAAAGCTCCTTCATATAAGGCGCACGCCGGAGGTGCACTTTCCAAAGAACTGCATCCGATGGCCACGCTTGTATCATAGCGCCTTGGTCGGATATTAACAAAGTCCTTCATAAATGTAACACCCATCTCTTTATCGAATTTCACCAATTATCCCAAATTATCTCAAGATTATCTAGACCCAATCCAACTCAAACCCGTAAGTTATACGTAAGTAAGAGAGGACGATTTTGCTTTGATTTCCAACCTATATGTAACACCCATCTCTTTATCGAGATTGATGTCACACCAGTCAATGGATATCCCATGCCTATGGTGTGAACTTAATAATTTGATATCAATGAGGTACTCAAATACCTGCAAATATGACATCAAGAAATCCAAGCTACACACCTGTAGTCATAATCACATCGTGAGTCATCAAAAAAGTACAATATATAAAGTTTTGGGCAACTACTTAATTCCAAATACACTAAGGAAACAAATATATAGAGTTTGGTATAACACAACAAGACTAAAACATAAAGATAGGTACGCTTAGAGCCAACTAGACTTCCCATCTTCACTCATTACATGAGCTATTACCTGCATCCCTATCTAGATCCCGCAATAGAAAAACAAGAATCGAAAGGACCGAAAGCTATACAAGCTCAAGAGTAAAGATAAAGTCCGGGTGTATTATACATACCGCCTCTCACTAAAGTTGTACCTAAATTACTAGTACATGAATAAATGCAAATAAAAATCATGAGGGTTAGCATAATTATCTTAAATCACGATAAGCATGCTAACACGCATTAGAAATCCAAGAAAGCACACAAGCCGTTTATCTCACATCATATCAAGTATATAATAAACAAGTATATGCAATGGCCTCGTATCATATAAGCATACACCCCTAATTTGAATGTCTCCAAAAGCACTCCAATCCTCATCAAGGAGCAATGGTATACATCTACATGATTCTGATGATCAAAAACAGCGGTATACATCTACATGAGTCCGGTACTTGACGACCAGCGGTATGCATCTACATGTGTACGTCAAGTATCAATCTTGTATCTGATAAGGGCTCTCATAAGGACAGAAAGGGGTTTTTATAAAAGAACGACCTTCGCAAACATTTTTGGTTTTAAGGAAAAACGATTGAAAACAAAGCCCCTCCCTTAACCCGGTATCGTCTACTTTAATATCTGGGCTCTATCCTTAGCCCTGCTGGATCCCTCATACATAACTAACTAAGGTGTAGCCTATAATACATGAAATAATCTTTATCTACCCTTTAGGGTTTCACTTTACCATTTCTTATGCTCTTTAAAATTTAATCAATTAAACAAGCATGAAATCACTATGCAACGATAGCGATAAAATCCATCACCATCCACAAACTGATATAAAACTCATCGTAATAATGAAAACCGAATCACTAAGAATACATGAATAAATACTACATTTACGAGAATTCCCCACCTTAAGTCCTTCGCAAGTTCCTAGGTCCGCTCGGTCCTACCAAGCTCCCAAGGACCTTTACCCTTTCCTAGATTTAATAATAGTAACTAGGTAAATACTTAAGTTCTTATTTTCCATAACTTAGTTCTATTGCTTTAGAATACGGAGATTTAAGAATACAGAAATTGTATTCTCAGCTTAGACTCTTATTTAGACTCTGAGGAGCATATTAAAGACATTAAGCTCATTAAAGCATGTTTTCCTACTTAACACACATTTCATGCCTTCAAGACTCCTAGAATGTCCCTAAGCATGCTTAATAAGCCAAGATCAATTAACTAAAGCATGAACATGCTAAGCATGTTAATCGTGAAAACTAATAACTCTTTAAGCATGTTAACTTGAACACTAATAGGGCATTTAAACTTAGAGTTTTTCATTAAAAATTCGAGGCAACTCTCCAATTTATAGGGCCTCGAAATTAATACAAACATTTCACATTAACATCAAAATTAAACACATGAATACATGGCAATTTAATCTACAAACCATTAATCATTTACTTCTACACAATATCATCATGCTTCTAACCCTACTCATGCCTCTTTCATCCCTTAATTAACATTCATGCAAATCCAAGCCCCTTAATCTAGGGTTATCCCCAATACCAACCATTTCATCAAATTAATATTAAGTTAATCTAGCTTTCATCTACCTTGTTTCCCCAAAGAACATGAGTTAAGCTAAAATTTGGTTCAACTGAGGGATAGAGGGATGGTCGCCCACTTGTGTCGTGAAAAGAGGAGACGAAGTCGGCTCGACGACGTCGTAGTCGCAGTGTGGTCGCAAGATCGGTCACGGTCGGAGAAGCTCAAGCAAGTGGCCAAAGGGCAAGACGGAGCGACAACAAGGGTACGGCGTAGCTCACATCGCACGCCACTGCTGGAGGCGGCGCCACGCTTCAGGAGGGGCGGTGGCCGTGGAGCAAATGAGGCCGAAGGCCGCTGTGTGCTCCTGGCTGGTCACGCTGACTGAAGGACACGCGGCAGCCTCCAAGCTACGATGGGCGCAAGTAGGTACTCCGCAAGGGGGTCGCGTGAGGGAGAAGAGAAAGAACGATGAAATCCTCTTCCAAATTGAAATTTGATTTTTTCTTTTACTTAGGTCTGCCACAACTTAGAGGTATATATATATGTCATAATATTAAAATTTATTATTTAATTTCTATTAATTAACTTATCTTATAAAAAGATAACAATTAGTTAATCTATCCCACTAACTATACATCATATCAACTTAAATTAATATTATCTCTTTAATAATTCATCGACCCGTGACCGGAAATCCTTGCTCAATGATTCCAAATATCATGGGTGCCTATTAACATTACTTGGTCCTGCCTCTCGCCGACTAGATCCGCGAATATCGGCTTTTGACTAGCTCGATCTACTTTACCGGAACTCTAACATTTGTCTGGTTCTATCACATAATTAATCTTGATTAATTAAGACTTACAAAATCTCCCAATTAATTAACCGAGGTTATCTTAACCATCCACCTCCAACTATTCCAGGTGTAATTGGACTGGCCCAATAAGGCCTTCCCTAGGCCCGTTAGTTGCGAGGCGGGATTTTAATTTATTAATCCTCAATTTTGCTTTAATTGAGCTTTAAAATAATTAATTCATTTTTTGTTCTAATTAATCTCATTAATTTTTGAGATTTTTCTGATTTATTTACTTAGAGGAGATTAAATCATCTTTAGATGGGAGCTCGAGATCGGGACGTTGGTTAGAGTAGCAGAAGAGATTGAAGGCATAGAAGACATCGAGCAAGGGAAGCCCTATATTTTTAATTATGTCTTCTCCTATTTTCTCTGTTATTATATCCATTAGCATCAAAGACTAAACCCCTTCGGTGGTTCCTCTGATCATGAACCCTAGGATATTTTATTAATCAAATTCAAGTATTTTTTAGTTTTCTTTTATGGATAGATCTTGTGATTATGTGCTTGATTGATATGATTGTGTTGTGCATGAGCCATAGTCATCTACCTTTCTAAGTTTAGCAAAGCATGTTCATTCTTCGGGTTTTGATTGCATGCCTCTTCAATGCATAGATTAATGTCTGTCTTAGTTAGGTTACGACTAGGCATAAGTAATGAGTTTTATCTACATGCCAAGAGATCGGATGTGATATCTAGATGGTTCAATTGTCGTACTCCCAAGAATCCACCAATAGAGAACAAATCTTTAGAATTTGATTGTTAATAAAAGAATCCTAGGGGGATTGAGATCCGAGGTGCCACGGTTCTCCTCTGACTTCTCACAACCAATTATTCGCATTAGCTTCCATTATGATCAAAACAACCAAACACAACCACTTTTTCTTAGTTTCACACTAGATAGCAAGCATAGTCAGTACTAGTATTCTAGTCCTTTTGGATACGATAACCCTACCTTTGGGTACTTTATTACTTGATCGACCCCATACACTTGTGAGTAGTTGACACGCGCATTCCGCGTGTGCATCAAATCCTCGACAAAGATAAAAGAAACAGTAGTTTAAATTACAAATCGAGATATAATGTAATACCCATCTCCAAATAGGGGGACAGTGTGTCACACCAAATTGTCGTCGTGGTGAACCTCGAGCCTAAGGCTGTGTAATCTAACAAATTAACCATTGGCAAACACTAATATTATAATTAACTTAATGTCAAATACATAACAGTACAAGCCATAAAGTCATACAATACAAGTCTACACATGAGCTTATAATTCTCCTAAACTTAAACATACCAAATCAAATAACACATAACTAAACAGATGCTCAGAGCCAACTAAGGGTAGACAGGACCCTGCCCTCCACTCTAGACATGATCATGTACCTATCTACTACCTGCAAAATTTCACACAACAAGAGGATGAGCTACATGAATCATGCTAACATCAACAGAAAGCCAAAAATATGTACATATGAGTTTCTTTAATCATTTATCATTCTAGATCGGAAATGATTTCCATAATTGTCCCGGCCGTTTACCAATCAAAGCCAAGAACCAACACGGTTGTACCAATCAACAAACCGTAAGGTTGACAATATGTGAAATCATATCATAATAATCAACTATATTAATGTCGCCTACACCTCTACTTCTATACCGCTGAACTAAAGTGGAAATGGGCGTAATTCAATCAACACCCAATGGCTCTTCTAAGTGGGACAAATCAACAACCGCTGAGCTATAGTATATATATAATGATACTAGGCACCCAAATGTACCTGGAAAGTGGGGTTTATTTTATGAAAATAGGAGGGTTTGAAAATGGATAGTTTGGACTAAAAACAGAGTTTCAAAAGCAAACCTTTCCCTACCTAGTATCATACTCTCTTGCTCTATCATAGAGCCACCAATCGGCTAAAAGATAGCATATGTAAGCAAAAGGCATCAATATTTCTATAACTCTCTCATTTTCTAGTTCCTGAAATGTTTATGAGTTTTTCTATTGCTTTACTAAAATATATTTCCAAATCCCAAAACGATCAATAAAAACATGCTTGTAATACTCAAAGCATTTCATGATAGTTAATAAACTCATTTATACAATCTCAATAATGAGTGCATAAATACAATCGGTAGGAAGTACAAAAAGATGTCCAAATGTGTTCCCTCACCCGAAGTCTAAGTAGTCTCTAAGGCTAGCTAGGTCCTTCAGCTAGCCATGCCTTGCCCATGCCTTTGCCTTTCAGAATAATCAAAATATAAAAATTCGTGAATACAAAAACCGTATTCTTATCTTATACTCTACTTTAGACTCTTTAGGAGTATAATAAATTCATCAAGATAACTCGAAAGCATGCTTCTAATTAACAACTATTTTCATACTTCTAAAGAGCATGGAAGATACAAAATTTACTAGAAATCGAAAACTTGCTATCTTCGTCCTTAGAATACTTGAAGGATCTAACATGCTCTTTAATGGATTAATCCATCAAGTATCAATAGACATGGAAGATTAGTCATATAAATCTCGAGGAAAATTGGATAACACCTCCTCTATTTTTAGGGCCTCGAAATATACGACATACAACACATACATCTATATAGATGGCATTTTATTTCTACAATCAACTCCGCCTATGAGAGCATAGCCGGTCCCAAGCCCGGATAAAGGAGGAGGGTTGTGGTAGGTTGACAGCCAGCGTAAAACTTTGTCACTTTTATGATATGGATTCTCTAATATATACCGTTTGGACGTGCTCACCTAGGCACGCGCTACATCGGCACCCGGATGTAGTGTTAAATGAGTAAGGGGTTTCATCACATCGCCTCCCGGGTGTGATAGAGTATAGGCAAGGGTTCCCACATCATGGATGGGTGTGGGTAAAGAAGTTAGTCCCGCCACATCGGCACCCGGATGTGGCGTTAAATGAGCAAGGGTTCTCGCATCTTAGTGGACGGGTGCGAGTAAAGAAGTTAGTCCATGAGAGTGAGAGTAGGATTAGGATTGGTGGTTGGAATATAGGATCTTTGACATGAAAATCTATGAAGTTAGTTGACACTCTAAAAAGGAGGATGATAGATATAGTATGTTTGCAAGAGACTAGGTGGATAGGAAACAAGGCTAGAGAGATTGGTAACACAGGTTATAAATTATGGTATTGAGAATGGGATAAACATAGAAATGGTGTGGGTATAATTATAGAACCAAAAATGAAGGACAAAGTGGTTGAAGTGAAAAGGGTAAGAGACAGAATTATACATTTGAAGCAAGTGTTGGGAAAAGAAATAATTAACATAGTGAGTGTGTATGCCCCTCAAGTAGGCTTAGGAGAAGAAGTTAAGGTCAAGTTTTGGGAAAATTTGGATATGGTGGTTCTAGGGATTCCAAATGAACAAGAGCTTTATATTGGGAGCAAGTGCATGGAGGTTATGGATATGGCAACAGGAATGAGGAAGGAAAATCTATATTAGATTTTGCTTTCGCTCATAATTTGGTGTTGACCAATACTTGCTTTAAGAAAAGGGAATCACACTTGATTACCTTTAAGAATGGGGGTAATTGTAGCCAAATTGACTTTTTTTTACAAGAAGAAAGGGATAAATCTATTTGTAAAGATTGCAAGGTTATACCTGGAGAAGCATTAACCACACAATATAGGTTGGTGGTGTTGGATGTGAAGAAAAAGGGCATAGTAAAAACAGAAATAAGGGTTAAGCAAAGTAGGATTGGATGGTGGGCATTAAAAAGAACCAACCAATTAGCATTTAAGGATAAAATATGGGAAGAAGGAGGCACAAATGTGAAAGATGATGCAAACACCTTATGAAAGGAGATGTCGAATCGTATTGAGAAAATAGAAAGTGAGCTCCTAGGGTCTCTAAGGGACTGGGACCTCGACCACAGGAATCATGGTGGTGGAATGAAAAGGTTTCAAAAGGCTATTAAAAGAGAAAAGATATTGGTATAAGAAATTACCCACAGCTAAGGATGGAGAAGTCTTTGAAAAGTATAAAACAGAAAAAAAGGAGGCCAAGAAAGCGGTTAGCGAGGCCCGAGGTAAATCCCTAGCTGATTTATACCAAAAGTTAGGGACACGAGAAGGGGAAAAGGAAGTATACACGATAACAAGGCTAAGAGATAAATAAGGAAAATACTTGAACCAAATCAAGTGCATTAAGGATGAGTCTCAACAGGTCTTGACAGGAGATAAGGAAATCAAGGAGAGATGGAGAAAATATTTTGATCACTTGTTCAATGTAGGTCATGAGGATAACTTTACGGATTTTTATGCATCAACGATAGAAAGGAACTTTAGCTATACACGCCGATCGTGCCTAGCCGGTCAAGGAGGCATCATAAAAATGAAGACTGGAAAAGCTTGTGGCCCAGATGGTATCCCGATTGAAGTTTGGAAGTGCCTTAGAGAAGTAGGGGTAGAGTGGTTAACCAAACTCTTCAACTCTATCCTAAAAGGGAGAAAAATGCCAGACGACTGGAGAAAGAGCATTTTGGTTCCTATTTATAAGAATAAGGGAGATATTCAAAATTGCACCAACTACCGTGGTATTAAGTTAATGAGTCATATGATTGAAACCTCGGGAGAGGGTAATAGAGCATCGACTCGTGTATATTACTAAGGTGCCGAGAACCAATTTGGTTTTATGCAAGGTTGATCCACAAATGTGCTATTTTCCTATTAAGAAACTTGATGGAGATCTACAGAGAAAAGAAGAAGGATCTCTATATGGTTTTTATCGACCCGAGAAAGCATATAATAGGGTACCAAGACAAGTCCCTTTGGTCGGTATTGGAGAGGAAAACATTCATGTAAAATATATAAATATTATTAAGGATATGTATTGAGGGAGCCATTACAAGTGTGAGAAAAGTAGGAGGCTATACAAAGGGAGTTTCATATAACAATGGGTCTACATCGTGGATCCGCCTTTAAGCCCATACTTGTTTTACCCTAGTAATGGATGAACTAACTAGTTATATCCAAGACTTATATCCCATGGTGTATGTTGTTTGGTGATGATGTTGTCCTAGTGGATGAGATTAGAGATGGAGTAAATCAAAAGCTAGAATTATGGAGAAACACTTTAGAAAGTAAAGGCTTTAGGTTAAGTAGAAGTAAAATGTAATATATGTAATCGTAATTTTAGTCTAAGTAGGAGAAATAAAGGAGAAGTTAAACTAGGGGTGGTAGCTGCCTAAGGTTAACCATTTTAGGTATTTAGGTTTCATTTTCCGTGATGATGGGATGATAGATGAAGATGTAACCTATAGAATCAAAGTCGGATGGTTGAAATGGAGAAGTGCCACGCTGGTGTTATGTGATAAAAATATGCCTAACAAAAAATAAAGGGAAAATTTTATAGGACTGTGAGTTAGACTCAACTATGATATATGGGAGCGAAAGTGTTAGACAACCAAAGTTCAACATATGCATAAGATGAATGTGGTCAAATGAGGATGTTAAGATGGATGAGTGGTCATACAAGATTGGACAAGATTAGAAATGAACACATCCGACAGAAGGTGCATGTTGCACCAATTGAAGATAAAATACCAGGAAGGGCGCTTAAAATGGTTTGGACATCGACGCCGGAGACCCCTGTGTGCTCCAAAGGCTAAAAATGTGATAGTTTAGTTGTAGAAGGTAAGAAGAGGGGGTAGAGGTAGGCCTAGGATTACGCTGGAGAGAGGTGGTGTCTAAGGACCTACGTATGTTAGATATTGAGCCGGATCTTGCTTTTGACAGAGCGGCATGGAGACAAAAAATTCATATAGCCGACCCCACCTAGTATAGGATTACCGATAAGTCGGCTAAAAGGGTTTTCCTTCATTAGCTTAGCTTTGTTTGTAGGGATACTGTTCTGCTTCTAACATCCTAATCTCTCATAGAATTATTTGTTGTTATTATTATTCATTTATGTATTTTTATTTTTAATTTTATATCATTTTATTTCAGTTTATTTCATTTCATTTCATTTCATTTTTATTTCATATTTGGGAGCGACATGAAGACAAAGAATCCATATAGCCGACCCCATCTAGTATGGGATTAAGGCTTAGTTGTTGTTGTTGTTGTTTATTTCCTACAATCATAATCACTTGCTTCCTTCAAAGATATTGTCATGCCTCTAATTAACACTCTAGCCCCTATTAATTTCATGAGCAATTAACCCTCGCGGCCATAAGGCTCCAACCAAATTAACCATTCAACTAGTTGTTCGAGGCGCCGATCAACGTACTGCTCACTCTCGCGCGAAGGTCAAAGGTAACCTGTGGTTGGCCGTCACGCGACTGGAATTCAGAGATGGCGGCGACGCTCAGATCTAGCAGCCTACGCATGAGGGAGAAGAAGATGGCGGATTTGAGGGGCGGAGGTGGGTGCAATGGTACCTCGTGTCACGACGCTCAAAGGCTACATGTGCATACCAAATTTAGTAGAGGGCGGTCGGGCTGCGGGCGCTGAAATGCCGACGGCAAGAAGCTGGGTGACGCAGACGCACAAGTAGGGGACAGGCCGAGCATAGGTCGGGCTCATGCGGTAGTAACCACTACGCAGCTCGTGCGGGGAGCAAAGTGTGTCTACGGCAAAGGTGTCATGACGCTGAAGGTGCCACTGGAGCGCCGCAAGTGGCAAGGCCGACTCTGCTGTCATTATTTTGCTCACCTGTGAGAGGCTCACCAATTTGGGGAGTGAGAGAGATCAGGATGGTAGGCTCGTGGATGAAAGAGATGGAGATGAGAACAAGAGAGATTGAGAGCTTTTCTCTCTTATAAAATATAAAGTAATTTTAAAAGTAAACAATATTTTAATTAAAAATATTATTCAATTCAGCTTATCAGAGGATCACGGAGATATCCTTTACCCAATTCGCATCCCTTTCTCTCTGGATTTAGTAACAATAATTTATTAATTTATTTTATTTAATCTTTACTTTATTCCATACTTCTTACTATTGCGGTGAAAATATTGTCCAACTGAGATCCACGTAATCTCTACTAATCACCTAGATCCCTGCTTGCTTTTTCCTGTTTTTGACTCGGTCGATCGAATTTTACCGTGACTCTAATTTTTGTCCAGTATCTCCGACTTAGTTAATTTAGATTAATGAACACTTAATGAATTTTTAAATTAATTAACCGAGATTATTTTTTCAATCCACCTTCAACTATTTCATGTATAAGTGGTCGTGCCCAATATGGCCTTCTCCGGCCTAAATAGTTGCTAGGCTGGATTTTAGATCCATAAATTCTTGACTTTCCTTTAATTGGTTTTAAAGTAATAATTCATTTTCTGTGCTAATTAATTTCGTTGAAATTTTCAAAAATTTTGGATTATTTATTTAAAAAATTTAGGGGTCATAGATAATATAAAGTCAAGACTTGGATTTATGCCACTACACTTCACTCCTCTTCAAGAAGGGTGGCAGTACCATCATTTATGATTAGGGTGGCAAGGGAACCCCCACCAGCCTACTCTCCCAAGATCTCCCCGGCAGGAGGGTTAGGAACAATCCCCTTTGTGGGCGCCATGTCCTCAGAGAGCATCCCCTGCAAAGAATCACAAAGAACTATACCTTCTCTAGAGCGAAGGATCAAGGTCCAACAACACAAAAGAAAGTGGGTCTCAACTCCTAGTGTAAGAGGAAAAAATTAAGAAGAAGAGGCTATAGGTTGCTTTCCTTGGTGGTTTCATCATCCTCCTCTTCGAGCCAACAGGAGAGGAATCTTCCTCTAGGAGTTCGGCCCCTAACTTGACGTCCTGATCCTCCCCAAGGATCTTCAACCATTTCTTGAGGGTTAGGTGTTGAAGTCCACAGAAGTTTATTTAGCACCACCAAGGACCTTGAACGCCTCGTTGCAACCATTCTCAAACCTCCCTTTAGCTACCATCCTTATGCTTGAATGCCAAAGAGAGGGTTTCTAGCAACCTTACCCGCCCTTAGCACAGCCTCCGTGGTCTCCTCATCGCCTAATCAGTGTCAAGCCTTCTCCTTCTCTGCTTTGGAAGCAGCCTTCCAGTGAGGGCGTAATCAAGGAGGCTGCATCCTTCTCCTCCAAAGTCTTTAGGAGGTCACCTTTGTCTTTCTCCAGACCCGCGACAACCCCCTTCACCGCAAAGAAGGTCTGAAGACAACTGACTGATTTGCTTCTTAATCGCCGAACACTCACCCTCGGCCTGCAAGCACCTATCCTCTAATGCTTTCCTTATCTTCTTCGCCTCCTCCCATCCGGCGGAAAGTTCCTCGATTTGCTTGGAAAGGCCTTCGGCTTTGTTCTTCAATATGGCCTGGCATCCATCAACTTTTGGCATTGAGCGGTGGATGACTCCAAGGAGTTGGTGGCCTTCTTTTTCTCCTTTTCCAACCGAGAAATTTCCGTCTTCAGTGCCTAGTTGTCAACCTCTAAACCATTGAGTACGGCGGGAGCTTTCCCTCTTCTTGAGGACCTTGGCAAAGATCTTCTATTAGTATACTAGGATCAAGCATTAAAAGACAAATGTTAGCTCTTATTCGACATAGACAAGGATCGTACAATGACCAAAGAAATACTTAAAGAAATTACAACAAGCAATGTATGATCCAAGTAAGATCATCATCTCTAAAACCGCTGGAAGTTTAGACCGACCACATCAATTCAAGTATTTCCAAAGAAGAAAGAAACAAATACAAGATTATCAAGAATATCTCGCCAATGGGATCGATCACAACCTTCCTCCTCCTCTCCTCAAGGAAAAGCGCTGATGGCTCCATGACCATAAGGCCCTTTCCTCTTCGGCCCCTAGGAGCTTTCGTGAAGAAGTCCTCTCGCTGCGCATCTCCTCCTCATCTCCTCCTCGCCACCGCTGAGGGTCACGGGGTTTCCTCACCACCTCTAATGGAGCTGCCTTAGAGACCTGGTATTCACCATAAAGGGCCCATAGCCGCAGGATAGTCGCGATATTAGCCATCCTTATTAGCTTTTCCCTCCTCACCGGTAGGTGTAACACTTTCCACGCCCCCCAAAAGGACCGGGCTTCTTCTTCATCAGTCAATGACCAAAGCCTCTTCTGGCTTCCTGGCCTCCTTGGGGATGTCGATTTGCTCAACGGGCAACCCTTGTTTCTTCTTTGGGGTAACTCCTTCCTTTGCTTAGGACTTGGATGGGAGGACCCACCCTCTTCGCCTCGACGACCTCCTCCCCCGCCTCTTCTCAGCCAGGAGCAACCTCCACCAAACCCAGAGGGCGCATAATCAAGTGTACCCCTAAGGACCCCCAAATCCCCTCGCCTTGAGTGGAGCCTCCTCGCCCCCAAGAAGAACCTCCCGCCTTCTTCTCCTTCCTCCTCTTCTTGGCGGCGCCACCTTGCTCATTGGCAATGCTTTTGTCTTCGCCTCTAAGCTCGTGACTCGCCAATGTAAAGTTGGTCAGAAGCCTTGAAGTACATCTGATCACCACAACCAAGGATGAAAAGCGAGTTAACTAAAAATCATTAACGGACAAAACAAGAGGAAAGACCGGAACGAGCCCTTCCCCGAGTAGTAAATAAGCAGCTATCCTAAAGGATTTGTGGCATTACGTATGTGTCAATAGGGAGGGAACGATATTGTTGAAGATTATTAAGTTGAGCGTTCTCCTCGGTCGACAACACCTTCTTATCGGGCTTCAAAATCCTAGGGGTACCCTATCGGGTTCATACTCCTAAACCCCCCTTACTATAGACAAAAAAGAACTTACTCTACAATCCCTTGATGGAAGAAGAGACCGGACCAAGGAAGCATCTCTTCGACCAAGCGCCGAAGTAATACTAGTTGGTATCGCGTTCCTGACTCAAGTCAAAGAAGACCTTAAACAGAGGAATGGTGGGCACTATCCCACAGTGAAGAGACACTATGACAAGCCCGCATAGACAGCTCCAAGAATTTGGGGCTAGTTGGGAAGGACAGACATAAAATTCTTCGAAAATATCCCAGAAAAGTTTAGGGAAAAGAAGCCTAAACCTCCCTAACAACGCATTGTGATAAATAGTGAGTTCTCTCTCCTTCGAGGGAGAATTCACGTGCTCGATGGCTTCGGGATCCTATAAGACAAGGGGGAAGGGTCGCCGAAAAATATGTACTCAACGGCCAGGTTATGAATGTTTTCAGCCCCAAGAAGATTGGGATAAGAATCCGAATTAAGCATGGGTCCCTTTATCGTGTTTGGGACTCACCCTAAATGATGAAGCTTTGTCAAGAAGAAGAAGAAGAAAGAGTAGGGGAAGAAGAAGACTCCATATCTCTATTAAGAAAAGGGATACGTAGATTGCAGTGGTCAACTCGAGCGCATGCATACCACGCGAATAAAGAAGAAGGCAAATGGAGGAAGGAAATGAAGGGATTCCTCGGCACAGTAGTCGGACGACAAGAATGTTCGCTAATGGCTCGGATTGGTTTTCAAGAAACATAAGAAATCTAAGTCGGACGCGTGAATTTGCACCCAACGGCTCGATCAAGGCCGTTACGAGAGGTTGGCGATAGCGTACCATGCGCTGCACCTACCGACGCTAGCGCCAATCATCACCAACATCCCCCCATGCCATACCTGCTCTCGCTACTGTCCTCGAGGAATCGTGCTGGAAGACAAAACACCCCCCAACATTAAATACCCGCCTTGTCCATGGGCCCTACATCCTTCAAAGAGAGTACGACCGTGACCAAGCAAAGCTTCCAGCACAAGCCTTACAAATCTCGCCGATTGGTACCACATCAAGTCAAATCAGAAGAGAACATGGCTTTTCGCGAAACCTCCACTACAAGAAAACTCAAAATAGCTATGGGAAAATCCCTCCCTAAATCATGACTTCCACGCTAAATTAATTTAGCGAGGAAATGGCGAGGGACAACTTTCTGGCCACTATATTGATCCTAGAAAATATATTTTGTAGTCAATATTAGTGAGGGATTCTTTCCCTAGCTATTTAGCAAAGGCCAATAAGCCGCCGCTATTCCGTAGTTATATTCCGACATCAATCTTACCGCTAGCGTGGACTTGGCTAGGGATAATAGTAGCTATTTAGCTTAGGGCAAAGTTGTATTCCATCACTAGTCCATGCTAAATTCTCTCCCAAACATCCCCCTTAATTCGATAAGTTGCAAGGACTTAGCGAGGGATTTACTTTAGCTATTTAGCGAGGGTAAATAGGCGGTCGCTAATCCTAGCTATCTTCCTAATTTTTTTAAAATTAATTCCCTCGCTTTTCCATAGCTATTCCGTCACTAATCATTTGCCACCAATATATATATATATATATATATATATATATATATATATATATATATATATATTTTTTTGGGCCCGGATAGTACAAAATTAGGTATCCACTACAAATTCATAAGCATCTAAAATAGAATTCAAGCTTCAACATAAGCATCTAGGAAAGAAATTTCAATTTATGCAACAACTAAACATTATTTAATATTATTCAATTTTTACATAAGATACCCCTCCACCCCTTACATATAGTATTCAGTTTTTGGAGATAATAATAGTAATAACTTTACATTTTTTTGTCTATCTTTACAGCTTAAGGGCTTTAATGTCTTGCATTCATTCATGTTGTCAGGAAACCCCTGCATGTAATTAGCAACATGTGTAAGAAGGCCATCAGGGAGCAATTAATTAGATGGCTTTTGAAAAATAGACAAGTTTATATCGATTACATAGCATATCATTTATATAGTATAAACACAAGAAAATTTGAGAAACCATTTATCTAGACAAACAATGAAAAAATGCATAACAAACCGTCTCAATCGATCACTAAAGTTAAGAAGTTCAAATAACTTCTTTAAAAACATGAAGTTCAAATAACAATACCTAAAAGAACATTATTTAAAAAGAGATATAATGTGAGATTTAACAAAGCAAAGCAAAGGAAAGAGTAAGTCATTAATTCCAAGGTAATCATATATTCACAGCAAAGCATAAAAAAAGAGAAAACATGACAAGAAATTCAATTGGATGAACATGAAAATTGCATGTGGAATTTGAAAATTGGTAAATTAAGTTCCTTCTTTCCTTTATTATCTGTTGAAATAATAAAAAAAACAAAAAAACTAACCAAAGCTTGTATGACTATCTCCTTCCTCCTTGGTTTCAAATGAAGCTTTGAAGCACTACAGCTAAACTTTTACAATAAAGACCACCTGTGACACAATTAAACAAGGAAAAAATATTTTATCCTTCTAAAGTCAACAAGTAAAATGCTTGAAAGGTGCTACAACTTATGGTACCAAATGATTATAAACTAGATATGAAACAAATGAAAATATTTTCTAAATGTTATTTGTAGGTCCACCTTTTCAAGAGATGGCACAATTAATATTTTCATCAGCATACAATTAATATTATCAATAGATGAAACAAAAATTATAAATAAATATTTCAATGAACAATAATTAGGAAAAGATTGGCAAAGATATATGTTATCTTATGCTTCTATAGCAAAATAAATTAAAAGTTAAGAGATACACTAAGGAAGCAGACTAGAGCATAACCTGTCTAGTATTTGTTTCCTCTAATCCAAAACATAGAAAGTCAGCTGTACAATTAACGAAGCAAACACCTTTCTCGTGAGTTAAGACATAAGATTTACAAAGCTAAATTCCACAAAAATTCCCTCCCCCCTGCATTAAAACCCTAGACAAAGATCAACCAAACCAAATTATAGAGTAATAGTCAAACTAGAATTAATTTAAGGCAATTGACAAGCTTGATTATGCAAAAGTTTAGCATATTTCATTCATTTAATAGAAGACATAAATAGGAAAGAAATAAGCGCTATGTGCATTGTAAAGAAAGTACTAACCATAATTTATTTGGTAACACCATACAAAAAACTCAGGTCCCAACAGACGGTGAGAGGACAACGCGGTCAGAAGGCTGAGATACTTGATGGCTACCTAACATCTGTTGCATTTGTTCTTGCATCTTCTACTGCATCTCCCCGTGATCTCTCGTGATCTCCTCTCAGTAGTGCTTGCTCAAAATTCTTCAGAATGTATGGCGTAATCTCCTCTATAACATGTATGCCTCGGATGTTCCGCAATAATGTATGTCGAATCTCCTTTGTAATAGCCGCCAATCTCCATCTCTCTCGCCTCAAGATCCTTCATTAACAATCTTATCCATCCTTCGCTCCATGGATAAGATACCAGCTTGAACTTGTTGGTTGACCACTCTAATATTGTGTGGTTAGATGCACGACATGTCGAAGAAGATGCATCATCATTGTCACGCCCGGACTCGGTTCCTAGGGCTCGGGCACGTGTATAGATCGGCTGTACCCAAGTGGAGGTGAGCCCCATTCGGATACAAGGCCTAAATGAATCATAAGCATGCAATAAAATAAGTGAACTATCAACAATAGTTAGAGTTATTTAGCGGAATTGAAAATACAAATTTGGTTTCTGAAATCCTACAAAGGTTATGGCCTTATATGGGTCCTATAAAAAAAAAAAAAAAAAAAAAAAAAAAAAAACAACCTCACACACAAGAAAATCTGAGGTCCTCAAACCTCGACAAGTTGACCCAATCCCTCGCGTAGCTCCTGACTTCCAATCAACTAATCTCTTGATCCTGAAAAGAGAAGAAATCAAGCGGAATGAGCTTTTTTGAAGAAAGCTCAGTAAGTATCCCCGCAAGGGGAATACAATGAAGCCAAGAGGGATAATCAAAACTAAAGTGATCCAATTGAAACATAAACAGCAGAAAAAAAGATCAGACACAAGGATCACCATCCAAAAATCACATAACAAAGAATACAACAAGTAATAGATAAGAAAACTTTCACGTCATCTCCTCGCCACGAATCCTCACCATCATCGCCTTAAAACATATCCAGACACTTTCGAAGTCTAGTAGCCTCCTACGCGGCACATACACGGCCAGTACCTTCCCACCGACGAAAGTGGACATCCAGAAGTTTCCTCCCCCGGCAGACTACAGGACGCTCGTGAGTATCCTCCCCAACGCCGCAACTTATCTCGCATCTAAGTGGGAGAATCTTCAACATAAGAAAAGTTGAAACACCAACCCTGACTGAGCAATGTGCTCAACGTGTTTCTATGGCCAAGTACCGATCAATCGGGAATGGTATGTTCAACGATCTCAAACATACCCAACAAATATCAACACATCAACTTGCATACACTAACATGGAAAACTCCAACAAAGCAGAGAACTAATACGTGTATGCAAATCCAAACAATAGTATACCAAACATGAAAGCATCAAAGCCAATAAATGCTCAAACATTAATAAAAAACTCTCAACAATATCAAGGCCAAGAAATACTTCGAGAATGAGGCAAAGTCAAGAATAAGCAAATAAACCCCACATATGTGTAGGAACTAGGCCGAAGTACTTACACAAAAGAGCAACAACAAATTCAAGAAAACCCATCGCTGGGTGGAGGCTAGGCAGGTGCACTTACCTCAACTGGTAAACCAACCGACTGACCCGTGTCCCTCCTAATGTGGCTCAGCGCTCTATGTCGCTATCTGGTGACGATAATCATAACTCAATACCATTGCCATAACAAAGTGGTCTATTAATATTAATAATAATATGAATGTGAATTCATGAAGTTAATGTACAGTCCCAAAGAACCGCTCACAACTTTTGACCCAGGAATCCGATCGAGTTGATCTAACGTTCGTTGGAAAGATATTTTCCTCATCTTTCTAACGATATATTATACGTCCCTAACGGGTAATCACAGGCTGCTCAGCTATCCCTCGAAGGGGACAACCAGTCAATAGGCCCCTTAACCCTTCTCAAACTTTACCAATCCAACCCAAATAACTTGATTAACCCTAATACGATTGAACCCAGCTTCTTTAACATCACCAACCCCAAGGACCTCATACAAACATGCACTCATATGTACCTGAACACCATTAACCAACACCTTTGACTACTAATATCTAATCATAGAGAACACTAACCTCGCATTAACTTACCGCTATGCATGCATAAAACTCTGAACACAACTATCCATAATCCTAAACATGTAGCCTCACAAAGCCACTAAACACCAAGGTTAGACTCAAAGACCTCACTGTTCTTGCCTTAATCCTCTAACAACCCCACATCTTTGACTATTCATGGAGTGCCCATTACTGCTCTCTTACAACTTTCATACTCACTATCATCAATGGAAATCAGAACTAATTAACTCATCTCTTTAGATATCCCTCTTTATGACTGTGTATATAAACACAGTGAGTAACTCTTCTTCACAAATAATCCCATCAAGCACAACCATAGAAATACATGTAAAAGCCTCAAATCATCCATGTAAATGTATCCACACACCATCCATCAACATATTCAAAGCCATGCATTCATATATGTACATGTGCAGACCAACTTGACTACTGTCATCTACCATGCACACACCATCATAATTATCATCATATATAAGCCCAATACACACCAGCCTCTTATATTTCAGGCAAAGCCCTACTTCCTTCACCATATGCATTAGTAACAAGATGCATGCAACCCATGTGTTCTCTTCAACCTAACTTAACACGTGCACATGCCGTTGAGTCCCCTGGATCCTTATCTTAAACATGCCATTAATCTCTAAGACATAGTAGTATGACTTGCTAATAATAAATCAGAAAATTTGACAATGGATTGCTATGCATGTAGTAGTTATACATATAAGGGGCTTGGTAAACTACGAGCTTAGTTGCAGGAGGTATGGAGGTGTTTACCAAAAAAGGACTACTAATGGTGTTCCCTCGGTCATTAGAGGCACAGGAGGGAGAATCAGTGTCCAAAACACCATGGCGGTGGCTCTACTCGCGCGGAGGATGCTGGTGGCGATGGTGGCGTAAGAGATCCTTCCCAGTATACCTTCTTCTTCTCTTTTCTTCTCTACAGGGATGGTGACGCTGGTGAGGGTGGTGGTGATGACGGTTCGAGGAGTGCACCTCCTTTTATAGAGGCTGCGGGGGAGCTATCGGATAAGGTCCGCTTCAGCGGATAAGGCTCATCTCGCAATTTAAATCTCTTCCTCGTAGCTGGCAGATCGCGTTCATCGGAGGGGATAAAATGATACAACGATGCATGCTCACAGGCGAAGTTTGCTTTCGGAAACCCGTTTCCCGTTTGTCCCTTCCCACTCTTTATGATATGTTGCACGTGGCGCCGTTAGATCATCAATGATTTTTCTTCACTTAGCATCATAGTCGTTGTTTCGTTTTCTTTTTATATAAATTTATTCATTTTTACTTTATTATTATTATTATTATTATTATTATTATTATTATTATATCTTTACGCGTTTTGATTTGAAAATTGTCTAGCCAATAGCCATGTAGATCCTTATCCAATATTACCCCTTATCCCTTATTATGGATATATAATAATATATAAAATATCTATCTATCAAATCATACTCATACCATTAATTCAACTTCAGCCCACCACCTAAGATATGTTTACATTAAAGCATATCAACTCATATCTAAAATCATATCTCTAATCATCATTATAAAAATATTTATAAAAAAATCCTTAAATTTCAATTATTTTGAATGATAATCACCCTGTGGAT
Source organism: Dioscorea zingiberensis (assembly GCA_026586065.1). Taxonomy (NCBI): domain Eukaryota; kingdom Viridiplantae; phylum Streptophyta; class Magnoliopsida; order Dioscoreales; family Dioscoreaceae; genus Dioscorea; species Dioscorea zingiberensis. The sequence continues at coordinate 25,341 of JAGGNH010000171.1, forward strand.
ATTAAATTCAAGGCAACATTCTTTATTAATCATTTGAATATATATATAAATCCCATTAAACCTAAGTATGACGAATTTATTTAGTTAAATAATTAATTAAAGAATGCTAAGCCACATTTATATTCTAATTAATTCAAGAGTAATTAGGAACCTTTTTATTCTAATAAAAAGTTCAATTAAATCCAACTTTGGGGAACTTTCCCTTATTAATAAAAAAATTTAGAAAAATAATTAGAAAAAATAATAACCTTAAATCTTCGGATTTTACAATCATAGTAGAAGCTAGCCCATGTTCCCGTACCATAGACCCGCTTTTTCTTTGTCCCACCTGTAGCCTCATAATATAAGCTATTTTCATCCACTGTCCCCCCCGAACTGTTCCTCTCCTCCACAAAAAGCTGCATGTATCAATCCTAAGAGAAGAATGTAATAATTCACTCAATCGACACAAAGGCTGGGCCGACGATTATATTGTTGCTCTTGCATAACAACATACTGATTTTTGTCCTTGAACAAAATATACTCAAATAATAAGTATAGACAACTTAAGATGTGTTTATAAAACTTTAACCCATATAAAAAAACTTACCAATCTCTTCCCATGCTCAATGTGGGAGATGGAGCCTCCATTGTGGGTAGAGGGACACGGGCCATCTTCAACTCTACTACGTCGATTTTTCGCATTTTGCAGGGACATGCACACAATTTCAGGTTCCCTTTATGCCTCTTTCCACTTCATCAACACCGATTCGGGAACATATGTTGGTCCGTTAGGCTTCAGCTTTAATTTACAAATCATATCTGAATATCTTGTCAATGTGTTCGTCAGCCAAGCCTCTTTAACAAGATAGTCAATTGATGGATCCCAGTAAAAGAATTTCTACATCAAAGCAAATATTGTTATATGATACAACCAAGTTCACACATAAGACAAACATAATTTGCTAATAGCAACTTAGGCTTACCTTGAACTCCTCGAAGTAAAACTCTTTAGTCTCATTGGAGACCAACACCCACTCTAGCCCCTCTTCATCAAATCTCTCCTGAAATATGGATCGAATTCGGCAAGAACATTCGGCTAATGGACCCAAACTAAAAAAAGGATGTTTATCAACAAGTACAGAAAAATATGATAGGAAAGATAATATTTACCAACAAAGAAATAAAATTATTTTTGTATACTCACATCCCGTGATCCACTATGATCCACCTACGATTTGTTCCAAAAGGATCAACAAGTACTAGATGTTCTTCCCCATTAACACTTTCTTATGCTTGAGAATCATTTACTGTCACACCTGCACTGCAGGAGTCCGCCCTCGATTGCCGCATTGACGCCGCTTGGCGATACTTATAGGGTCACCCTATAAGCACGCAAGGCTCAGTAACAAAAGAAGATAATTAAAACAGAGTTTAAATTATCAGCGGAAGAAAATATATAAGGTTATTTCCTGAATGATACAACTCTCACTCAAAAATGAATAGAGGCCCGCAAACCTCAAAAGAAAATAAGCAAGTCCGAGTCAGCTACTCGGAAAGTCCCCGTCTAGTTTGAACCTACTTCTCGTCGTCACCTAAGAAAAACATCAATCAAGTACGTGAGCCAAAGAAAAGGCTCAGTAGGATCGCTAGAAAAGCAATAAAGGTAGCGAAAGCCACCAGCAAAGAACATAATAAAAGAAGAATAAATATGCAAGTGCAACAACATCACAAGCAAATAACAAATCTCGGAAATATGGATAAATCCACAGATGTACTCAATCTCCTGACATATGCGATACAATGATAACTCCGATCATTATGATATCCTCCCGGATATAATCCCGGTCTATGCCGAGATAGCGCTATATCCATCATGTATATATGGCCGATAGTATCGCCTCGACCGGTGAGCCTCGTCCGATGGAGCACTAAGTGCTCATGGCCAGAAATTATTCGCCCTCTGCCGGGGCCTCCGTCCGATGTATCATGCCTGTACGTAAAAGATTGCTAGTGCGAATACCTAACAACATGTATATCTATATATCCAATGTAGCAACATCTCGAATATATAATAATCGGTGACCTTATAGAGATCGGAAGCCAATACGTATTTAAGGAGCGACTCAACTCAAATACGTATATAAAAGCATGAAAACAAATATCTCATAGAGACGTAAAGCCAACACATATGAGGATACTCAACTCGAATATGTATTGGAAACATCTCGAGGAAATAAGACTACGAAATCAAAAGTAAGGTAGGAGGAAGGAATACTCAATGCAAAGAATAGAATATCAACAGACTGTTATGGAGTACCACCCCCCTTGACAATTCCAGATGTAACTAGAATGCCAAAGGGTACTCCACTGGCCATATGCCATTGAGTATCACTCCCACTGGCCATATGCCATGGAGTACCACCTTCTAGCCATCCTACAACAACACAAGAAGAATATCAACGGCTACTCCCTCAAAGCAGATCATATCAGAACAAACAAGCTTAGACAAATGCAACAAGCATAACATGTCAGCAGAGAGAGCAAGTATCAAAAGATGGACTCTAACATCCATCTAGCTTCACAACAATAGAAATCAACAGAATACTATGAGTTAGAAATACTCACAGCACCCGTGCGAGAGCCAACCGAATATACTGAACAACAAGTATATATCTAAGGAAACAATCCATCTCGAATATATATATATATATATATATGAATAGAAAGAAATCACAAATAGGGTAGGGAGTTAGAAATACTCACTACACCCGGTGCGAAACCCTACTGAATATACTGAACAACAAGTTTATATCCAAGGAAACAATCCATCTCGAATATATATATGAATAGAAAGAAATCACAAGTAGGGTAGGGAGTTAGAAATACTCACTACACCCTGTGCGAGGCCTACCTAATATACTGAACAACAAATATATATCCAAGGAAACAATCCATCTCGAATATACATATGAATAGAAAGAAATCACAAGTAGGGTAGGGAGTTAGAAATACTCACTACACCCGGTGCGAGAGCCTACCTTATTAAACTTCTAGGACTTACTCAGGTCCGAGCCTTCCACTCAGGTCCTCGACCACCTCACCACATCCTAAACATGGTAAATGTTCATCACATATCAATTCATAACAAAAGGAATGCATTACATGCATTTAAGCACCCTACTTGTGAATTTACCGAAACGTCGACTTTTTAATTCATAACCGACGAATCTGAGCTCTAAAACACATGCATGCACTATTCCTCCTAGTTTAAACATACCCCTAAACTATCAGGATGGTCAAAATTAAATTCTGAGTCTTTTTTTAAAACAATAAACTTTTAGTTAACTCATTGGTCTGCAGCTACAGTAACTATGAAAAACTTGGAATTGAAACATCAAATTGAAATACAAAACCTTTACCATTCTTTCTCAAACTTATAGTACATTATCTATCAAATAATATATTTCATTTTCACGAAAATTGGGCTCATTATCATCTCCACATAGCCCGTTAAAAAGACAACAAATCAATGTCCAAATGTGCTACAGTAATTCCTGCAGTCTCTAATATTCATTCCTTAGAGTCCAAACCTCAACCAACTTTTACAATTTATCACACATTTGTTTGATCCACTTTAACACAATGCATAACTTCATTGGCATCACTCGAGAACAAAATAATCATAGCCAATGTGGGTTTATTCATGAAAGTCATACAACTTAAGAATAATCATACCCTCAAAACAAGTAACATTAGGTGCACTTAATCATTCCAATGCTTATATCTATAAACAACAACCATTAAATCTCCAACACCTCCTTGACTATAACTTTCATTTCTCTTATTATTTGTATTTCATTACCAAATAACAAAATTCCCAAACTATATCCATATAGAAAATGGGCAAACTAATTCAACACAAACCTCTACTTCTAATATTAAACATCACTATATGTTTAATATCCATTAATTAGCTTGTTTTAGCACCAAGCTATAAGAGTCCCTAATAAAGGTCATCTCATTTAGATGGACATTTGAACAAGATGAGGAAAATAGAATTTAGTTCTTTAGCGATTTAACTTCTTGCTTATTATCTAAATACCATTAACTGTAGTTTAGTAACTACAGTCACAACATGCCCTGCTGGTTCAGAGAAAAGGCATCATTAGGCTCCAATCCTTTGGCAATCAATGGCTCTATGTGACCAAAATACAAAAATGTAAATGCACACAACTATAACTCAATGAAATCTCTCACGTCTCCAAGAAAAGTAACCAAAAATCTCTAAAGTCCAGTGCTTTATTTAAGTTGCAAGCTCTTAACGACTAATTTAAGGGATTGGACCTGGCTTACTAACAGAACTCCATGACTATAACAAAGTTGTAGTCCTTCTGTTAAAACATGAATTTAACTGACAACCAAGTAGAAGTATTTAATTCAGTAAACTAGGATACATGAGGGGGAATTTCATAAGATCTCAATTTCTCAAATCAAGGAGCTCACAATCGAGGGAGAGGAGCTCGTCAGCGTGGAGGGTGCACAAACTAGCCAAGCTGCCTGGCGGTGGGACGGTTAGCAGGTGGAGCAAGAAGGGCAAATTTACGCTTGGGCGCCGAAACCACCGCGTGCCTCAAGGATGGAGGTTGAGGCGAGGGCCCGGCGGGGTTGAGCGGCCAGGAGGCTGCTGGCAGCCTAAGCTGTGGCCGGGATGGACGCCAGGAGGCCGTGTGGCCGCGGAGTTTCAAGCTAAGTGACAAGGCTACTGAGGTGGTGGTAGCCACCCGATTAATAAGTGGCGATGCGGTGTGATTAGCCGGCAAGGGTAGCGGTGCAGTGTAGGAGCAAGGGTATGAAGCTTCAATCGATGGAGAAAGCGGAAGAAGGAAAGGGTCTATAGGTTTAATCGAGAGAGAGAAAGAGATTAAATTCATTCTCTCTCTCTTTTCTCTTATTTTTTAAAAATGATATATTATTATAATTATTATTTCATAATAATTATATCTAATACTTTATATCTATCTTCTGAAAGAAGAATGTTTAGTAATCTATAATATCTTCTAAAATATCTCCTATTAAAGGCCGACAATTTTATTTGGTCTTATCTTGTCACTGTATCGTCACGAGGGCGACTAATCAACCACGCGACCCGTCCCCATCCCCGACCCAGATTCAGAAATTCCGGGTCAGCCGACCCTAGTATCATGGGTGCCTCGTGACATCACGGGGTTGTCTCAGTCCCCGACCATATGCATTTTTTCCGGGATTCTAATATTTGTTTGATTTCCTCAATAATTAATCTGGTTTAATTAGTATTTAATTAAATCTGGATTAATTAGACCTTTATAATTTTCTCAAATTTCATCGCTTATCATATTAAATTACTATTTAATAAATTCAGGAAATAAATAAATAAAAATTCTTATTTATTTCGAGGCGGGTTTTACACATTACGCTGGGATAATCCAATAATCGGTGCAACCTCAGATGATAAAGAATGAACATTTGCTGAAACAATTGATTGAACTTGTACCGAACGCATCACGTCTGGTTGTTGTTGTTCTGGTGGTATAATACTAGGAAGACGTGGTGATGCTCATGGAATGGGTGGTGGTGGATCATGTCTCGAACCTCGTCCCCTCCCGCAATCAATTCGACCAGCGTTACCCCTACTGTCTCATCCTCGCGACATATCAACTAAAATGAAATGAAAAATAAATATTATTTTCCATGAAACTCATTATGCAATAACACACACCATTTTCTACAAGTATACAAAAAATGGAAAAAACTGGAAAACATACTTACTAAATTGTTGAGGAGGTTCATAAATATATGCAGAAATGATATACTATGATTTAAGAAACTAGAGATATAATAGGTAATATTCTAACATGTCATCTAATGAATGATAGGAAATTTCACACTAATTCGTACCGGTATCTCCACAACAATTCTTAATGTAATGACTACTCCAAAAATTTCCATAAAATTTAATGTTTTGGTATTAATATTTAGCACCTTATTATGAGGTGCAAATATTGTAGTGCGGAGGGACCAATGTGTAAAATACCAAGAATGACTTGCATGTAAATTTCATATCATAAAAGGCCTTAAGTGCGAAGTGGAAAAGGTTTTTCTTTAATTAAGGACCAAAAGGCATAATAACAAAAGCTTCTAGAAAGCTTTGTTGATATATATATATGTTAAACCTCAAAATGTTAATGAGCCTAACTCTAAACCTAAGATGTAATTTTGGTTTTTTTTTGGGCAATTTGCCAAAATGGCCATGGTCCATTTATTTTATTTATTTTTTGGCCCTATGTCAAAAATATTTGTCACAATGGCGTTGCAGCTGCTTAATCAGCAGTCACCCTGCTGACTCGGATTAAAAACGGCCTTTGAAAGACCAATTAGCTCAAGAAAGGTTGTCCGGAGTTAATCGACATTTGAAAGGCCGATTTACTCCAAACCCCATGAAAAAGAGCTCAATGGAGCTAATTGGCATTTGAAAGACCGATTAGCTTTAGAGAGGTCCTTTTCATAAACAGTGTCGAGCTAATCGGCATTTGAAAGACTGAATAGCTACGTATATAATCTTTTAGAGCTAATTGGCATTTGAAAGGCCGATTAGTTACATACATCATTCCAATCAACAGTTTGGTTGCTGACTGGTTAGTTCCAAGGCCATTTTGGCAAATATTTCTAAACGGTGTAATACCCTAAATGGTCCCCGTGGTTTACTGAAAATGTCCTTTTAGTCGCTATATTATTTTTTATCAGCATGAGATCCCTTTATTTTATGTTTTGGGAAAAAGAAGTCCTGCCCCCTAACGTCTGTGCGTTTTCCCGTCTGAGCGACTGACGTGGCTTTTTTTATAAATAAAATAATATTAAAATATTTTTGGAAAAATTTATATTAACTAACTCTATCATCAAAACTTAACTCTCTCTCTCGCTAACTTCCTGTTTTGAATTCCAAATCTGGATTTAGGTTTTCCAAGATCGGATCTTCTCGGAGGTCGTCGCCATGGATTCGATGGAGGAGTTGAACAAAGTCTCAGAATGGTGAGCTGTGAAGCTCTTCAATGGGCATTGCCACCTCCATGATCAAAGTGTCCATGTCGTCGCTTCAAAACTCATCCACCCGCGACCTTCAACTCCGGTGTGCTGCGCTTTTAGGCATGTCATCAAACTAATGGCTAAACAACATCCATATCTTGTTCCTAACTTTGGTCTCCAATCATGGTTGGAAATCACTCCAATTTCGTTGGTTAGTTTTTAGAGGGATTTTTGGGTTTTGTGGTTAGGGTGATGAGCTGGTATGTGGCTGAAAAAACCTGGAATTGATTTTTTCTTTGAGCGAATTCCTTGCAGGCACATCATCTAAAGTGAGTTGATTTTTCTCTGTGTATTTGAGCTTTATGTATGGCCTATTTGAGAATATGTTTTCTTCTGGAGTATGTACTCTTCCTTTGTATTAGAAACCAAATCAAAGTTTTCAGCTTGGATTGGGTTTGAACCCACCCATCTAATATTGTAAAATTTGTTGCATCTTACTTCATTGTTTGTAATGTCAAGTATGTTTTAAAATTTAGAGAGCCTCTCGTTTCCATGCGGTCGTCCTTTGGCCATGAGCTCGGCTGCCGTTGCCGAGCTCAACAGAGAAGCACATCGCCATATAATAAGATTATTTTAATATTATTTAGAGAACATTTAACAGTTGAATAGGGTTAGTAAATAACCTGAAGAGGGTTTAACTTTTTGTTGAAATATTTTAATACTATTTTATTTATAAAAAAAGCCAGGTCAGTCATTTGGATGGGAAACTTCACGGGCGTTAGGGGGAGGGACTTCTTTTTCCCAAAACATAAAATAGAGGGATCTCACGCGGAGAAAAAATAATAAAGGGACTAAAAGGACATTTTTAGTAAACCACAGGCACCATTTAAGATATTACACCTTTCTAAACTAGGGCTAAAAAAATAATAAAATAAATGGGCAAAGCTATTTGGGCAAATGACCCTTTTTTTTTATTTATTAATTACCGATTTAGTCCCTCTACTTTTCTCTCTCTTTCCTTTTGGTCCCTGCTTTTTAGATTGTCCCCTTTTAGTCCCTGTACTATTTAGAATGGATAAAGTAGGTCCCCCTCGCTAACCGGCGTTATGTTCCCCGTCTATGATCGCTGACGTGGCTTATATGGATAATATTATATTATTTTAAAAATTAGAAAAATGACAGATGTATGCCAGGTGTACTTCTTATTGGATTCGGATCCGTTTTAAACCCAAACCCGAACTAAACCCCTTTCTGGTTTCTAAAGTAAGACTAAACCCGTATCCCAACGATCGTCGTCTTCCTCCTCTCGTCCTCCTCCTCCTCGTTCTTCTCCTCCTCAGTCCCCTTCCCTCCTCCCTGTCATCGTCATAAATTGGGTCCCTCCACCTTGGCGTGGCCGAGAAGAAAGTGAGACTGCTGAGAAAAAAAAGCAAGAGATTAGCACCGCCCTCCGTCTTTGCCCCCTCCATGCCCTAAATCAAGTCAGCTTGTTGGGCCCTCAAATCCGTTTGAAGGTATTTATTTTCACCTAATTTTTATCATTTACGAAGTTTGCAGATAGTTGTTTAGATTATAAGGATTTTTGGTTTGCGAATTTGAAAGTTGTATTAGATCTATCATGATTCTAATCTTGCGATTTCAGCTTTTCTTTGTGATCTCTACTCGTATCTAACTTGTTTTCCTTACATTCTAGTGCATGTACTTGATGATTTTCTGATTTGTATTCATGTAGATTTATGGGAGGAAGTAGTGATTGATCAACTGATTTGTTACCTTATTTGATCTTATATATTTGATGGAATTCTGGTGAATCTTTTTAATTTTAGATGTTGCTATATCTAATTGAGTATCGTTGCCAAACTGTCATTCTATATCCTGTTAATTATCCAATTGAACTGCATGTTTTCTAATTGGTTATGTGATGTATAATGAGTCTAGGAAGAGCTTTTGTGAAGGATTGGTTTATTCCATAGCATATTACTACCCTGAATACTGGTTTAAAGAATGTACATAGCTTAGCCTTTGTTTAAGTTTGACTATCCTCTATAGATCTTTGCCATTCACATGTGATGATTCTGTGATGATTCATTCTATGTTGCTTTACAACACACATATTTTTTAATTTATTGGGATTATGTTTTATTTTGTTACAATCATGTATATCATTGGAATTTAGAATGTTATATAATCTCAACCATAAGGCTCATTATAATCTAATTTTAGGGGGCCATGTTGAGGTTAGACTTGTAGCTAAAACTATATCCTTTTAGGAATGTTTCCTTTTATTAAAAAAAAAGTTCATTCCTAATGCATTTTAGCACGTTAGAGAGGGAAATTTCATTTCAGTCCCTATAATTTCTGCATTTTACATTATAATCCCTGAAATTCTCATTTAATCACAATAACCTCCAGCTAAGGACTCAAATTAATTTAACTCCCACAAGAATAAAAATCCAATTAATTCCTAAAAATCATAAAAACCATGGGTTTTACAACATGACATTTAGAATGTTATATAATTGTAGGCCATGTTCAGGTTGGACTTGTAGCTAGACCTTTTATCCTGTTAGGATTGGTCCCTTTTATTAAAAAAGTTCATTCCTAAATCCCAATGCTATCAAATAATAATATGGAAGAATTGTGAAAGTTTATTCCTATTGAAGGTTGCATTGTGAAAGTTGAAGGTTGAATTAAATGTTTATTCCTAATGCCCAATGCTATCCTTTAATTAAATGTTTCCTTTTGAAGGTTGAATTGTGAAAGTTTATTCCTATAATGATGATTTATTATGATGACCAAATTTACTGTTATTTGTGAGCTTTGTGTCATTATTTTCATTTTATTTGTATCATTATATTCATTTTGTTGTATCTTACACTTTTCTCATTCATATATTATAGGATGGTCGCTTGTGATGAGTACACCATTAAGTATTACCATGGGAGACCATTATTAAGAGGAAGTGAAAAGAGAGGCGGCCAGCTTTGATTGACCACGACAAGGTTTGTCATTTGGGATTTGTTAGGGGATGTGAAGGAGCTGGGCTATGATATAAAAGAAGGATGTAGACATGTTCTATAAGGATGGTGAGGGAGCAATACATAAGATCGGTGTTGATCTGCGTACATAATTGATTTTGAGAGCAATTAAGAACTCATAGGGTCATGGAGATTTATGTTGAGAGCTCGGATGTTACACACTTCCGAAGTTGCCGTAAGTCTTATTGGGTGATAATGACAATGATGTGAGGAAGGATATTGAGGGGGCACTAGTGACACCAATGTGAAAAGCGATCTTGATGATGAAGAGTTATTGGTGGAAGCCCCATTTATGACACATAATTCGGGATCTTTGATGAGGAAGCTGAAGAAGCCAGGAAAAACTTAGGAGATATATGTGCAGCCTAAAGAAAACAATAGATGGGAGGGATAGTGAGGGGGGTAAAGAAGATGGAGCTGCAGAAGAGCATATTGGTGGGGGGGATGGACCTTCTGCAAACACTGTAAGAGGCAGGGGTTGTGACAGTGGGAAGGTTACTGGCTATGAGAGTGATTACATAGCTTCCTCAGACCCTGGAAGTTATGAAGACACTAGTGAGGGATCAGATGCTGATGATGCAAGGAGGCATAGGTCTAGAAATAATTACTATGATCCCAATGTCCCAATGGATGATTTCTTTATAGGCCTTCAATTTCAAGATCTGAAAATGTTTAAGGGTGAACTTGTTGAATTCTCAACTAGGAAAGGATTTGAATTTGTGTACTCAAAAAACGATGCTGTTAGGGTGAGAGCAAAGTGTTCTGGTAAAGGATGCAAGTGGTTGATATTGTGCTCAAGGTCTTGCACAGGGAACAATTTTGTTGTGAAGTCCTATGAAGCAACTCATTCATGCCTTCTTGGTACTACTACTAATAGGAGGGTGACAGCTCATGTGGTGGCAAAAAAGTTTGGAGAAGTGATTAGTGGCATGCCATTCATTAGGCCTAGACATCTAAAGGCAATGGTTAGAAGGGAGTTGGGTGTGTTCATTTCCAGTAAGGTATGCAGGAATGCAAAGAGTATAGTGCTTAAAAAAATGGAAGAGCAATTCATAGAAGATTTTGCAGTACTGAACAATTATGTTTTGGAGTTGAGAGACACAAATCCTGGCAGCAACATATGTGTTGTGTCTGAAAGGAACAGTCCAAATGAGCTCCCTGTTTTTCAGAAAATATATATATGTTTGACAGCCACAAGAGAAGGTTTTATAGGTGGGTGTCGAAGACTCATAGGGTTGGATGGGTGCTTCTTAAAAGGTCTACTGAAGGGACAACTATTGGTGGCAATGGGGAGAGATGGGAACAACCAAATGTTCCCTGTGGCATGGGCAATTGTGGAAAAGGAGACCAGTGAGAGTTGGACATGGTTTATAGAGCAACTTAGGGCTGACCTATGCATTGGAGATGGGCTTGGATGGGCAATAATCAGTGACATGCAAAAAGTAAGTAAATAAATTGTATTGCATTCTTCTTATATTAAATCTAGAATTTAATATTACAATGTTTTCTTTTGTAGGGTCTTATACATGCAGTCAGGGCACTTTTGCCTTTCATTGAGCACAGGATGTGTGCTAGGCACATATATGCCAGATGGGGGAAGAAGCACCCAGGGAAAGAGCTACATTTACAGTTTTGGAATGTTGCTAGATCTACTAATATCAGTGAGATGCAGATTTATTTGAACAATATGAGAAGTCTGCAAGGAGGACAGAGTGTTGTTGAAGACCTATTGGAGAATTGGCCAATTGAAGGTTGGTGTGTTGCATGTTTCAATAATGTAGTAAAATGTGAAGTTATTGATAATAACATGTGTGAGACCTTCAATGGAGTGTTGTTAGAAGCTAGGCATAAGCCTGTTATCTCAATGCTTGAGGATATTAGACAATATGTGATGAGTAGAATAGCTGTCAAGAGACAATATGTACTGAAATGGAAAGGTGAGTATGGGCCTAACATAGTTGAGAAAGTTGAGAAGGAAAGGAAGAAGAGTGGTAAATGGCAGGTGGAATGGAATGGAGGTGTAAGGCATGAAGTGTATTATGATAATTTGGTAATACATGTCAGGGAGGGACATGTTGTCATGCTAGGAAGCCATAGTTGTTCTTGTGGGAAATGGGACAAGAGTGGAATCCCTTGCCAACATGCAATAGCAGCAATTGCATTTGAAGGGGCAAATCTATATGATTATGTGGATGACTGGTTCAAGAAGGATACATATTTAAAAGCATATCAATTCCCTGTTAATCCATTGAGAGGAAGAAAATTTTGGAGAGTCAGTGAAGAAGGTCCAATGAAGTCACCTATGGTGAAGAGGATGCCTGGTAGACCTGCAGTAAAAAGGAGGAGGGAGCCATTGGAAGGCAGAAGCAGAGGTCAGAGTAGACTCTCTAGGGAGGGCAGGGTGATGAGGTGCAAAATTTGTCATGTTCAAGGTCATAACAGACTTCGATGCCCACAAAGATATAATACTGTAAGTTACTAGATATCAAGCTATGTTCAGTTGATTATTAATTCCTTATACCCATACAAATGAATGTTATTATGCAGGACACACATGACAGCCACCAAGCAGAGCCAAGTCAAGCAGGAAATGTTGCTAATTCAAAAGTTAAGAAAAAAAGAACTGAACCTGTTAATACTCATGTTGCTGCTTCAAGAAAGACTGTCAGCCACCAAGTTGCTGCTTCAAACATTTCTTCCAACCACCAAGTTGATGCACCTCCACTGACAAATGCTGCCAACCTAGGTCATAAGGAAAAAAGAAAGACAAAGGCTGCATGGAGAGCAGAAGGTTCAATGAGTGTTTTCAGAGTAAGTTTTAGCTCAATAAATTCATGTAACAATGCATAACCATTATTTAACATTGATTAATTTTTTAAATTGTATAAATTGGTTTCAGGGTGCTCACACTGGGGAAGCAATTGTTGGGAGGGTAGTGTCTCAGCACACTCCATTCATTACAGGCAGTCAATTGGAGGTGAATTTATTCTTATTTTCAGAATTCTAGCTTTGCATTAAGCCATTAACCAAGGTTTGGTTTATTAATACATGGACTATGGTGTTTATGATTGACAGAGTATTCTTGCAAAAAGGAGAGAAGAAAGAATGAAAGCCCAATCTGAGCAGTTTAGTGAACAAGCATCTGCATCAGTGGAATGCCCTGAATTACTGACCCAGCAAAGCATAGTAGATGCTGCAACTGAAAGAAGTAGTGCATAATTAAAAGCATTGAAATTGTTGTTAGGATTGTTTCTGTCTTGTCAGATGTTTTGTTTAAAAACTGGTGCACATATGTCAATTGTTTTGCTGTTAGGATGGCTTCTGCAGTTTACTGAAATGGGCAACTGTTTTGCTTCTATGGAACTAATGGAACACTTGTTTTTGTTTGAAAACTGGAGCACAATTAATATATATGTCAAATGGTTTCTGTAATACATGTCAATTGTGGCATTCGCAGATATTTGTGGTATTTGCAGAAATTGTCTGTAATACATGACAATTGTGTCAATTGTGGCATTCGCATATATTTGTGGTATTTGCAGAAATTGTCTGTAATACATGACAATTGTGTCAATTGTGGCATTCACAGATATTTGTGGTATTTGTGGTATTTGCAGAATATCTCTAGTATTTGCACAATTAACTGTCGATTGGTTTATAGTGGATACTTAATTAGTATTTAAAGTTAACAATTATACTAATAAAAAATTAATGATTCAGAATAGATAAGTAATTTAGACTCTTGATAGCATTCAATACATGAGACTAGCAGCAATAAAAAATTTAAATAATTACAAATAAATTTCAAATATATTGAATTTCCAAATTCTTTCAATCAAATACATTAACTTGAAGGGCTTAATTCACATTCAAATTACTACAATACAATGACAAAATAAAATTAGATTAACTTCACTTTCATTCTCCATTAACCCATAATCAAAACAGTGAAGTGAGGGGGGTGGAGCTGCTCAGGCCGACAAGTACTTTGTCTGCTTCTAGGGTTGCTGCCTTTGGCTTAATATGGGGCATAGAGGGGGGGAGAGACGGAGGTTGATGATGATCTCTCACTTCATTCTCGATTCACTTTCTTCTCGGCTACACTGTGTGGAGGAGCTTGGTGACGACGATAGGAAGGAAGTGGCTGAAGGAGGAGGATGATGATACTTGTGGCTCGTGAAAAGGGGTTTAATTCGGGTTTGGGTTTAAAACGGATCTGAATCCAATAAGAAGTACACCTGGCATGCATATGTCATTTTTCTAATTTTTAAAATAATATAATATTATCCATATAAGCCACGTCAGCGATCATAGACGGGGAACATAACGCCGGTTAGCGAGGGGGACCTACTTTATCCATTGATGCGTTCTAACCGCAAGTGTACGGGTCTAATCAAGTAGTAAAGTGGACTATTGAAAAGTCGGGTATCGAATCCTCAGGGAGAAAGAAAATACTAGTACTAATTAATTGTCTATTATCTAGTCAATCAATTCGGGTTGATGATACTAAATCTAATTCTAAGGCTAATAAAGCAAATTAACAATTGCAATTGATCTTGAAGATGTCAATCGATGAAGGGGAATACTTGGGTGATTGAATCCCCTTTGGGTTTCCTTAGATGTGGATAATGCTCTCTATGTTGAATCTTGGTGAATCATTGGCCAAGGGTTCCTAATACGATTTCATCCCCTCGCTCGAGGGTGATTACTCAACCTAGTACCCTCACTTGTTAAGTTCTAGGGAACCTATCTCTTGGAAGGACTAAGGGAATAAGACATTTAAAGGAGTAGCTCGCCTTAGTACCCGGGCTCCCGGTGTACTCCTAGTCCTCTCTATTGAAGTTTGTCTACACGCGGGGAGTCGCCGCTTCTTCCCCACATGGACTAGAGAAATCTCTCGAGGGCTCTGCTTAGCGTAGAGAGGTTAATGCTTTCACTATACAATACATTCAATAGACCATGATGCATTCAACCAATCAATCAACATAGAAGAGACAATATCAATTAACCATAATCCAAAGGTTCATCAACACCCAAGTATCAAAAGTTTAGCTCTCCATCAATGGAGAGTTACAATCAATGTCAAAGAAGAAATCAAACACAAGAGTCATGAAGCAAACCCTTGATGATGATCGTTTGTAGATTTCCCCTTTCTCTTTAGCCCTTACTTCTTCTCTCTAGCCCTCTTGAGCCTTCTCTTCTCTTCTTCAATCTCCTCCAAGATGACGGAGAAGATGATGATGGCTTCTCCCCCTTTGAAGCTTTGGCTCTAATCTCCCTCCAAGATGCCCCAAAACCCTCTTTTACATCTCTATTTATACCCCCCCTCTAGGGTTTTGGGTGTATTTCCCGACTTTGCCCTCGGCTCGGCCGAAATCGCGGTAGCTTTTACGATATACGACCCAAGATGTATTTCATACGACCCACATATCCCTTATACGGACCACCATACGGAGTGTGTATGCGAGTCATTATATCTCTCAGTCCTCGTGTACGGGGTCCCACATCGATCCGTTCATGAGTCCGTATGAATCTCCAGGTCCATACGGGTCCGTATGAGACTCCGTATGGACTTTCTTCCAGCTCCGTTTTGCTTACTTTGGCCCGCGTTTTCTCGAAAACGCTTCCTTTCTCTTGGGATTGCTGTTTTCTGCCCTGTTTACAAAAACAAAGCCTTTTTGAGCACCGGCGGGCCAATATTCCTCCAAAACATAAGATAATATGCATGAATTTCATGTATAATTGATGCTCATTTGAACACTTATCATCCATTCTAAATAGTACAGGGACTAAAAGGGGACAATCTGAAAAGAAGGGACCAAAAGGGAAGAGAGAGAAAAATAGAGGGACTAAATCGGTAATTAAACCCTTTTAGAAATGTTGGACTTATCTTTTGAAAAGTGGGAGCATGTCCCATCATATGGACTTTTTTCTTTTTTGTTTGTTACTAGGTTGATCTCTCTCATCCCACGTTTTTCACTTTAACATGGATGTAGGTATGAAAGGGGCTAACCACCTATGTGGAGATCATGCTAGTTAAAAAGACTTTAGTGCTAAGTTTGGTCAAGTGGCAACCTAGTCACAGCCCTAGCTAGTAATCACTTAATTACACAAAACCATGTCCATACCTTATATGTGAAAGAGAGAAATACCCTCTAATACTACTGCTAACCCTTCGATTATCTCCAAGTTTTTCCACTTCACTAAAATTGTTCATGTCAGCAAGGGAAGCATGTAGGTTGGCAAGAGTATTAAAGCTCCTCGATGATCTACGTCCTGGGCAAAGCATTGGACATGAGATAGTGACCAATGTTTAGTGTGGTGAGTTTGATTGGAACCTTCCTTGCTATTTTGCTATGGAGTTTTGATCTTTGGTTGATATGATGCTCCTATTTTCATTGGATATACAAAGTTTTGACTTTCTCTTTGATATAGAGATTAGTTTTGGGGTTTTAGGATACATGAATATTTTTGAGAATCATATTTATAGATGAAGAGTTTGTTTGAATATAGTGTGTAAAAATTGTTTATAGATAATTCTGTTGATGAGTTGGTTGAAGGAAGGGTTGACATAACTCTTTTGAGGATTGAGATGTGTTTGGAGTACTTGGAACTCCTGTGTTTTGTGTTTAAGAACAAGATCAATTATGAATACTTGTCTTTAGTTACTCAGAGAATGTATAACTCTATCTTGGTTATAATTGTCACTCAAAATCTATTAGGGGATGCCATGCTTCCTAGAGAAATCTGGTCACTGTTCTTACTATTGACTAATTTATGTTCTTTGTTATGTGATAGAGTCCAACTCTACTAAGCTTAGTTCAGACTATAGTTTGAAATATGGTGCCTGATTTTGAGACTAAAGTCCTAAAAAAAAAAAATTAGTTGATTATGGCTAAGAAAAGCTACAAGTTATGGGCCCTACGATTGTATCTTTTTTTTTTTTTTTTGAGGATTTAACTGTTGGTGTACTAGTTTTAGCTTTGAACATTGAGAACCAAATGGAGCAGTTGTGTAGGTTAGTATGGGCATGATAATTAAATTGAGATATTCTTGAACAACATGACAGCTTCTAAAATATGTTATGCATTACTTGGATCTAGTTGACTACCAGGTGGCAGGCCTTGATTGGGTAACGTTGACTAGTTGGTCTTGCCTAAGGCATTATATATAAATGTGGGTTACCAAATAATAGAATGCAAACTGTTGTGTATTTGATTTTCATACTTCCTTGGATTAAGGAATGGAATTTTTACAGGAATTACTGTAGCAGCTACAGTAACCCAAGGACCGACTTTTCGGCAATTTTCCAAAAAGACTCGGAATTTGATTCCGATCGTCCTGATAGTTCAGGATGTATTTAAACTAATAAAAATTGTGCGGATAGGTGTTATAGGGCCCTAACCTATCGGTTATAAATTTAAAAGCCGATATTTCGTTAAACTCACGATTAGGGTATTTAAATGCATGTAATGCATTCTGATTATCATGAATTGTTATGTGACGATTAATTATCGTGTTTAGGACGTGATAGTGTGACTTTGGACACAACTGGGAGGCTTGGATTAGAGTAGGTCCTGGAAATGAAACAGGTAGGCTCTCGCACGGGGTTGTGAGTATTCCTTTCTCCTACCTCATATATGATTCTCATACTTATCCTACGATGTTTCTTCTTACAAGTTGAGTTGAGTTTACTCCTTATACATGTGATGGCTTCCGATCTTGAGGAGATCTTTATTTTCTTATATATTCGAGATTTTGCTGCCTTGGATATATATATAGGAATACCTGTTGTTAGGTATTCGATACTGGTAGTCTTTTCTCGACAGGCATGATACATCGGGAGGAGGCCCAGGCACAGCAGACATTACTCACATACAGGCTCAGTCAGGGAGCAGTATTTCCAGACCATGTATACATGTTTGCTATAGCACTATCCAACGTAGGCCGAAGACGGTATGGGTGATACCGTAGTATCGTATATGCCGTAGACACAGTACATCGGTGAATTTATTTCACATACCTGAGTTGTGTCATTGGCTTGTGGTTGTGTTTCATTTTCTTTTGCACTTGATTGCTTTCTATTCTTTGCTTATGGCTTTCACCACCTTTATTACTTTTCTAGCGATCCTACTGAGCCTTTTCTTTGGCTCATGCACTTGGTTGCTCTCTTTTTCCTAAGTGACAACGAGTAGCTCGGAGCGAAAATCTGGAGGGATCTTCAGCGGGACAGCCTAGCAACGTTGGGGATATTTTGAGCTAAGGTCTGCGGGCCTCCATTCCTTTCTTTGCGATAGTTGTATAATTCAGGACCTGCTAGGGTTTTTTATAAACCTTGTATCTATATTTTTCGCTGATTTATATTATTTTAACTTTGTATTAATTATCTGTTTATATTACTGAGCCTTGCGTGCTTATGGGGGCGACCCTATAAGTACGCGGCATCTGTCGTGTGCACCGAGGCCCGGGACCCGGGTTCGGGGCGTGACACATAATGTCGTAAAGCATTCACAACAATTCTTAATGTTGCAAGACACTCACAACAAATTAGTAGAGTCAAAAGCATTGCCTTCAATATGGAAGTTCAATTGGATGAACATAAAAATTGCATGTCGAACTTGAAAATTTGTAAATTAAGTTCCTTCTTTCCTTTATTATTTGTTCAAATAATAAAAAAAAACAAAAAACAACTAGCCAAAGCTTGTATGAATATCTCCTTCCACCTTGGCTGCAAATGAAGCTTTGAAGTACGGTAGCTAAACTTTTCCAGTAAAGACCACCTGTGACACAATTAACAAGGAAAAAATATTTTATCCTTCTCAAGTCAACAAGTAAAATGCTTAGAAAGGTGCTACAACTTATTGTATCAGATGATTATAAACTAGAGATGAAACAAATGAACATATTTCCTAAATGTTATTTTTAGGTCCATTAAGAATGATTAACATTATTATAAATGTTTGTATAAAGTAATAAATTATTCAATAAAATAATAAAATGTTTGTATCCATAAATTATCCCTAAATTATCCATAATTATAATTAACATTTTATTATACCACTAAATTATCCAACACTTATAAGCTTAATAGAAGGATGCTTCTAATAGCATCCTTTATTAATATTCATAATATAATTCAAGCCCATAAAAACTGTCTGCCTAATATGCATATCCACTATCTAGAAACATTATAAATGAAACGAAAGATTATTGGAATACTTATTTTTTATATTGGCCAGGTTCATCTAATAATAAAGGAAATAAAGAAAGATTATTTGGTGGCAACCTGCCTAGGAGATGTGTAACAATTTGATTTCAAGTTCATTAATGCAAACCAAGAGATAAAGTAGTGACACATGATCATGATTCTTAGTGTCTCCCATTGAGTTGCTCCCTTCTTAGATAAATAGAGGGACTCAGAGGGACAACCTCAGAGCATTCATCTTGTTTCTCCAGTTACTGAGAAGAAGAGCAGAGATGAAAGACCAAGTTTTCCATGTTATATCAAACAGCTTGCCTTTAATAGGGTAAAAATCTTGATAAGTCACCCAACTATGCCCATATTTCACTTTGGGTACCAAACTTCAATTTGAATCTTTTTGGTCACCCTACTTCTATTTGATTTCAAAGCGAGGGTATCCAATGGAAATTGGTGATAATTATCTGATATGGGCGCCGGATTAGCCACATGGAGGGTATTAAAATCCTAATTTACAAAAATCCTACCTAATTGAAGAACATTTGGGGAAAAAAACAACATTTCAATCTTAATTTCGACAAGGTCAAAACGAATAATATTCGAAATAAAGGTTCAAATGTTGTTCAATTAGTTAGGATTTTTGTAAATTAGGATTTCAATACCCTCCACGTGGCGAATCCGACAATCCCGTCAGATAATTATCGCCGATTTCCCTCCGGTACCCTCCCATTGAAATCAAATGAAAGTAGGGTAACCAAAAAGATACAAATTAAAGTTTGGTACCCAAAGTGAAATATGGGTATAATTTGGTGACCTCTCGAGATTTTTACCCGCCTTTAATATCCCACCCCATTACAGCAACAACTGAGGAAGAGCTCAACAAGCTGAAGGCTTGTGCGTTGGCTTCATCATCTGCATTTATGTCACCAAAGATGATGTGCAGTTCATTGAGCAGTCTTGTTGTTTTCTATGACTTCATTGAGGAGCTTCTTCACTTGCCCAGCAACCAACAAGCCCTCTCTTATTCTAAAGAGAAGAAGTGGGTTAAAGAGGAGTTGGATGCTTCTCTATGGTTGGTTGATTTCTGCGGCATCATAAGGAATATCTTGGCTGTGATAAAAAAGCATTCTTACGAACTTCATATGGTTCTAAGAAGGAAAAGAAGTATGAGCATTGAAAGCAATTACATTCAGTCAGCAAAGAAGGCAATGAAGGATATCAAGAATTGTTTCAAAACATTAAAGAAGATGGATGGCAAGGACTCTGATAGACCAATGGTGTCTATGATGTTTATGGAAGGAAGATATGTCACCATTTCTCTCTTCCAATCTCTTGCATCTTGTGTATCTCCAAGCTCCACACAAAAGAACAGCGTATGGTGTAACGCCCCGAATTTTCTCTAGTTTCTATCGTTTAATTTCCACAATAAATAAACAAATTGTTATTTATTAAATAAATAAATAATTTTTTTATTAGAATTAAAACAAATCTGTAAGGAACAATATATTAATATGGATCTTCTAATGTCATTGACTAACAATGGACATCGATTAAGTGTGACAAATAGTGGGCCAATTGAAATCAAAAGCTTGCTGAGTAATAAATCAAGTGTGATAAACTACTTGATCTATATTAAATAAAGTTAGGTATATTGATTTAAGAAAAATGAAAAGAGAAAGCCTTATCCCATGGAGTAACCATTCCACTTTCATTTCCTTTTTAATTTAGATTAATGTGAACCCACCTCTCTCATTAATTGATTATTTTACTTCAAAGGAAAATATTAAGATAAGATGGATGAATGAGGAAATGAAGCTTCATTTAGTCATTCATATGTGTGACCATCAATACAGTTAAACTTTGGTTAAATAATTAAATAAATAAATTTGATTAATGGACATGTGACAAAAAGCATGGGGGATAATATGAGTAAAAGATTTGGAAATATATATATCTATCTCTCCCTATAAGTTGAGAACTTAGGTTTTGAAGGAAAATCAATTGACTAAATTGATTGGGGATTTCATCGTCCCTTTCCCTAACACGAACCCTTGCCTGCGCCCTTCCCCACGCTCGCAGCACGCCGGAGCAGTTACCGCCCGCCATCGGAGTGAACACCGACCCGTGTCTCGCCCTCCGCCACCTGGTGCTGCACCTCGTCGGTGCCGGCCGCGCGCGACCTCGCGCGCCGCTCAGTCCGCCTGGCCTCCACCGCGCCCGCTGCCGCCACCTTGTCAGTTGTTGCAGCCGGCGTCGACCCCCGCCCATAGCCCCCTCTCTCTTGGCCGGAGGCCGAGCTCCGGAGGCCCCTCTTCCCTCTTCCTTGGTTCAATTTTCCGGAGGAGCCCCTGCAGCCGCCCCACGACCTCTCTGAGCGACTGCGTGCGGCCCGCCGCCGCTTCCTCTTGCTCCGCCGGGCCACAACCGCCTACAGCCGGCCTCTCTGCAACTCCACCCAACCACAGCCAACAGCCACCAACCCCCCCTCCCCTCCTTTTTTCGGCGAGGTTCTTTCCTTCTCCTTGCAAGCTTGAACTTGGGGGAAACCCAAAGTTGATTTCATGAAATTAGATGCATGAATTGAAGGAATTATGCACTCGATCGGCAAAGAACTTCATGAATGAGTGATTAAATTGAATAGAAATGTTAGGTTGTGGAAGGGTTTAGGATAATGTATGTTTAAATTGTGTATAATGTGAATGTTTGTATTAATTTTGGAGCCCTCTAAATAGAGGAGGTGTTGCTGAATTTTATAGAAAATCTTAAGTAATTATAGTTGATTAATCTTCATGATCATGCTTAACAATAAATCACTTTTAGAGAGCATGTTATGAACTTTAAAATTTAGCTTAGGATGATTAGAGCTAAATCGTTTAATTGAACAATTCCGTATTTCCATGTTTTAGAAATACGGATTTCAATTCAAGAGAAATCATACTTGAGTTTACTTGATGGAAATCATCGTACTCTAACGAGTCTAATTAGAGTATAAGACAAGAATACGGATTCCGTATTCTTATGAAATTTTGAAGCATATGTTAGATTTTAATTAAGAATCAAGCTTAGATAGTTTAACGAGTTTATCATATTTTATTGAGTTTAAGTTAGAGTTTAGAAAGAATACGATTCCTGTATTCTTAAATCTTCGTATTCTAAAGCTATAGAACTAAGTTATGGAAAATACGAACTTCGTATTTATTTAGTTACTATTATTAATTATAGGAAAAGGTAAAGGTCCCGCGGGAGCTTTAACAGGAGCGAGTCAAACCTAAATTTAGCAAACGACTACAGGTGAGTGATTACACTATACTTAGAATATTTATGTGATCGGGTTTTGATCGTCAGATTTGTTTATATGAGTTTTATCTCGGTTTGTGATTTGTCGATGGAATTCTCCGCTATTATAGTATAGTGGATTTCATGATTGTTTAATTGCTTAAATGTTAAAGAGCATGAAATATGATTAAGGAAACCCAAAGGGGTAGTTAAAGATTATTTTATGTATCATAAGTTGCACCTTAGTTAGTTATGTATGGGGGACCCAACGAGGGGGCTCAGGATAGAGCCCAGATATTTGAGTAGATGAGACCGGGCTAAGGAAAGGGATTTGTTTTCAATCGTTTTTCTTAAAACTAAAAATGTTTGTGAAAGTCGTTCTTTTATAAAAACCCCTTCCTGTCTCTTGAGAGGGCCCGTATCGGATATAAGATGCTAGCTAGCTTGACATACACATGTAGATGTATGTCTCTGGTCGTCAGGCGCCAGGTTCATGTAGATGTATGCCTCTGTTCCCTGCATCAGGATCATGTAGATGTATGCCTCTATTCCTGATGATTGCTGGAGTCCTTACGGAGGCATTTTAACTAGGGGTGCATATGTGATTGTGATATGCTTATGATGATTGAAAATTGCATATGTGCTTTATTCGGGTTTTCTGAAATGCTTGGCATGTTAATCTAATGAGAAGATAATGCATATGATTAGCATTATTTCTGGGATTCGTAAATCTTTCATTATATATATTTATTTCCTGATATTAGTGATTTTCACTCAAGTGAACTTCTTGCGCAGGTAAGTGAGCATAATCCATTAGATGGCTCTGATATAGTAGATAAGGATAGTGCTTGTGTGCACTGGTTGTTTAGGCTTCTAGAACTCTTCCGCGAATTTGTAAACTCTGTATAAGATTAAATAGTTTGTTTATCTATTATAAATAGTAGTTTGATTTTTATGATCATTATTAGGTTTAAATGACACAGCTTATGGGCTGGGTGTACTCCCGGCCCAGTTGGTGTGACATCTGTCTCAGTAAAGAGAGGGGTGTTACATGTGGTCTTTTGTCTCAAAGGCATTGAACAAGAAGAAGGTGACATGTGAGGAATTTTAAGGTGCAAATGGTCTTGATTTCTCATTCAATTCAATCTATGAGTGCATTTTATGCAAAGATCTCAATGACTTAAGAGTGATGAAGGCACAAGATCAACTGACAGCAATAGTGAACAGCTTAGAAGGACTTGAGATGGAACTAGTGTCCCTCTACAAGAGACTAATCCGAAACAGAGTCTCCCTTCTCAATCTGCTAAGCCTATAACTTTGTGCCATTGATACCTTGTGACTAGCATCCACATTTTAAAAGAAATTGTTGGTCATCTTTTGTAAATCAAAATTTTGTAGATGAATTTTACTACATGACATAAATTCAGTAAAAAATCAGCACTTGCTGTAATTTTCATGTCTCTATTTATCCTCATTTTCCAACAAAATTGGCAGTTTTACCCAGTGTGCTCTTTCATATATACAAGTTGGGATAGAAAATAGATATCAGTTCAAATCCAGTAATTTATGGGTTTTCTAATGATTAAGCACAAAAGAAAAGAAAAGAATCTTTAAAAATACTTCTAATATTTGATTTTAATTTAAAACCAAGTTCAAGAGATACAAGCAGATAAACTTGTCAATACAAATACAACGGGAAAGAAGTAAAGAACTACATATCCTTGCTATGACTACAACCAATTAAAAAAAGTACAGATTTCCAATATTACTACAACCACATAGAAATAGAGAACTATATAGTTTGATATGTACTTAACAATCAATGCCCTAAGCTATAACAATCACAAGCACAGGGAAAAAAAAGAAGGTTTACCAAGTAATCAAACATCCTAAAAAAGGTTTATCAATTTCATTGTCCATTGTAATATAGATATAAAAGGTCAAATCAATCTTGACAGGATGCAAACTTAATGAATATTCATCAGCACTACATATAGAAAGCTAAGAGGAACAAGAATGTTCATGAACTTATTCTTGCAAGTAGCAATCTCCCACTTGTCTTCTCCCTCAACTATTTCAGATAATTCCTGGATTAGACTGTACCATTAAAAGCAAAAGAAAATAGTCATGTTTAGAAAATAACTAAAAATAAGATTAGAGGTTTTCCTTTTCATAACAAAGGAAAAACAGGTTATATAAATATATGCAAATTGAAAATCTTAAAAAAGTGTAAATATAATTGAAACCAGAATCAAAATTAAAAAATTAAAAGTTTTGAGAGGAAACTCTGTTCAGATGTAATTTACCATATTCAGTGGCCCCTATTAAGTATAAAAATCCTCAAAAAGGCAGTCCAGTTAACAAGCATAGCTCCTAGATGGAAATTAACAATCAATACCCTAAGCTATATTAATCACAGGTACAAAAAAAAGAAGGTTTACCAAGTAATCAAACATCCTCAAAAAAAGTGGTGGTTAAGCATGGTAGCAAGCCCAAGAAAAGCAGTTCTACAGGAACCTAAAAAATTGCTATCTTTTTTTTTTCGGGTTTTGGAAGAGCATTGGGCATGAAGGCAAGGCCATGCCAAGCACAAACTTATGGCCAAGTGGGGATTAAGCATGGTAGCAATTGTGAAGGTGCCTTCTTAGCATCAATTTCTTTACATGGTAGCGTCTATTTTATCTTTTCAAAAATCTAGGAACAAGCCATATTTCAAATCAACTGAAAATAGCATATTAACTAGCAAAACCACCAAAAAGTTCCCCATTAATCTAACAAAATTTAGATTGTTCCAAGATAAACTATGAATATTTCTAAGCATAAATCAGTACACAACTAAGAATTAATAAGAATGTGAATATAGCTAGTATAAATAAATAAGCGGTTCACATCTGCTTCAAATTGGAGATGTCTTGGATCGCAAGCAAATCTGGGACTCTTTGCTAGTGTTTTAACAGCCTGAAAAATAATAAAGAAAAGCATTATGGGTTGGATATTTTTATAACAAAATATATTTATGAAATGGCTTTATGAAAGGATTTTATGAATGGGTGTAAAGAAGGAGAGAGACACATTGAAAAGGCTTGACTCGTGCAAAAGGGTGCTACCTATTTGAAAGGATACTCTTCTTCATGATAAGTTGTGTCTTATCCAAAGAAGTGTTATTTATTGGAAAGGACACTCTTCTTCATGATAGGTTGTGTCCGATCCAAAAGGGTGCATCATTGGCTATATATAGCCTATGAGTATTCCAACAATTCACAACAAGTCTCTCTCAAGTGTTCACTCTCCCTCTCTACATTCCTCTCTGAAGGCATTACATAGTTTTGGTGCTCCGTACAAAGCATCAAAATTACGATTCACCTTCTTGTTTTTCCACTTTTCAAAGTTTCACTTTTGATAGTACAAGCTCAGGTGAAAGGATGTTATGTTGAATCCTAAAGGAAATTAGCCGGTAACCTGTTGTACTACTGGATTAGTGGGGGCTAATTTACCCTTAAGGAGAGCGACATTGTAACGTGCCTCGAGACTTCATTTCTACTAATCCATCTTCCACAGGTACACTTCTACAACAATCTTAAGGGTAAATTAAGTCATGATGGATTTGGCGACATTGAAGGAGATGGGCAATTTAGTCAAGTTGGAACAATTCAATGGGACGAACTTCAAGCGTTGGCAAAAGAGGATGCATCTACTACTTGCAACTTTGAAAGTGGTGTACGTGTTGTCTACTCCAAAGCCTATTGAACCCGATGATCTAGAGCGAAATCTTTGTATGCGGCTCGAAAAAGGAAAAAATGGGAGAACGATGATTTAATGTGCCGTGGACATATTCTCAATTCCATGTCAGATGCTTTGTTGGACTCATATCAACATCACACTACTGCAAAAGAGATATGGGATGCATTGGAGCAAAAATACATCCTTGAAGATGCTGCAAACAAGAAGTTCCTGGTTAGTAAATTTTTCAATTATAAAATGATAGATGGTAGATCTATTATTGAGCAATTTTATGAGATCGATAAGATTCTGCAACATTTAAAACAAAATAATATGAATATGGATGAAACCATCATAGTGACCTCTATCATAGATAAACTCCCTCCTACTTGGAAAAATGTGAAACATAGTCTTAAACACAAGAAAGAAGATATTTCCCTGGAGGATTTGATTAATCATCTCCAAATTGAAGAGGAATACCAAAAGCAATAGGATGGCATTCAAAAGATGGATGAAAAGTTCAAGGTCCTTTTAGCAGAGGAGGAAGTCTCATCCATGCTCTTAAAGGGAAACAAGAAAAGACCCAATCATCCTACCAAAGAGCATGCCAAGAACAAGAAGAAGAAAGGTGCTTGATATTATTGTGGCAAGCCGGGGTATTTTAAGAGAGATTGTCGGTCTCGTAAGAAGGACAAGGAGAATGAAAAAGCTCCAAAAGACAATTTCCCAGCCATGTGATCTTTGAGACTAACATACTCGAAGATAATGTTTCTTGGTGGGTTGATTCTGGGCCTACAAGACACGTCTACAACAACAAGAGTTTATTCATGAAATTTGAGCCTAATGTGGAAGGAATTTCTCTCTTCATGGGAAACTCAGCTAGTATATTTGTTCAAGGCAAGGGAGTGGTGGAATTGGAATTCACATCCGGAAAATTTCTCACTCTAAATGATGTGTTGTATGCTCCCGAAGTTCGAAGGAACTTGGTGTCTAGAAGTTTGCTTAATAAGCATGGGTTTAAACTTGTATTTGAGATAGATAATTTTGTACTATCTAAGGGTGGAGTCTTTGTTGGAAAGGGTTATTTGTATGATGGGCTCTTTAAGCTCAATATTAAAAGTAAGAACTTTGTTTATGCGCTTGAGTCCTCTGATTTATGGCATGGTCGTTTAGGACATATTAATTATAAGAAATTGCATAATATGTCTAAAATGAAATTATTACCTCACTTAAATGATAATGGGAACAAATGCTCTACTTGAATGCAAACTAAGATTGCTAGGAAGCCCTTTTCTATTGTTGAAAGGAATTTAAACTTGCTTGAATTAATGCATAGTGATATATGTGATTTGCATGCTACTCCTACTATTGGTGGTAAAAAGTATTTTGTGACATTTATAAATAATAGCTCTAGATTTTGTTATGTTTATCTTTTGTGTTATAAAGATGAAGCTATGGATAAATTTAATATCTTCAAAAATGAAGTTGAAAACCAATATGGAACCAAGATTAAATGCTTAAGGACTGATAGGGGAGGGGAATACTATAGTCCTTCATATTTTGAATCTCATGGAATTATACATGAAGTGACAGCTCCGTATACACCACAACAAAATGGTGTGGTTCAGAGGAAGAATAGAACATTAATGGAGATGGTTAACTCCATGATGTCTATGTCTGGCCTATCAAATGGATATTGGGGTGAAGCATTATTAACTGCTTGTCATATTCTTAATAGGGTACCTACAAAAGGGGAACCTATGACTCCATATGAGGCATGGAAGCATAAAAAACCCAATCTCAATTATTTGAAAGTATGGGGATGTCGTGCTATAGTGAAGTTACCCGAACCTAAAAGGAAAAAGTTGGGTGAAAGAGGAGTAGAATGTATATTTCTTGGGTATGCACACCATACTAAGGCATACAGATTTATGGTTATAGAACCTAATGATTCAATTTCCATTAATACGGTGATTGAATCAAGGGATGCTATATTTCATGAATCAAGGTTCACCTCTTCACCTAAACAACATGAATTTAAGGAAACTCACATAGAGAAAGCAACTTCTAAGGAAGATTCCAATGAGCTTCGACGGAGTAAGCGACCAAGAATACCAAAATCATATGGATCTGACTTCTATATGTTTATGTTGGAAGGAACCAATGAAGATATTGTTGCACAGATTCCAATCTGTTTAAATATTGAGTCATATCCCAATACCTTCAAGGAAGCTATGTCATCATCAGATGCAGCTCTTTGGAAGGAAGCTATGAATGATGAAATGGACTCAATAACGGGCAACAATACTTGGATTCTAGTAAATCTCCCACCAGGATCAAAACCAATTGGTTGTAAATGGATATTCAAAAAGAAAAGAAGGATTGATGGTACTATTGAAAAGTATAAAGCTAGATTGGTCGCCAAAGGCTATACACAAAAAGAAGGAATAGACTTCTTTGATACTTATGCTCCTTTGGCTCGAATGGCTTCAATAAGAACTTTGATAGCCTTGGCCTCTATTTATGAATTGGAAATTCACCAGATGGATGTAAAAACAGCATTCCTGAATGGTAAATTGGAAGAGGAAATTTATTGGAACAACCAGAAGGTTTTGTGGTACTGGGCAAAGAAAATAAAGTATGTAAATTGGTTATGTTATTATATGGTTTGAAACAAGCTCCTAAACAATGGCATGAAAAATTCAATGAAGTGCTTTTATCAAATGAATTTACAGTTAATCAATCAAATAAATATGTATATAGTAGATTTCATGGTGGAAAAGGAGTTATTATTTGTTTATATGTTGATGATATGCTCATAGTTGGGACTGATTTAGAACAAGTAAAATCTACTAAGATGCTATTATCTAGTATATTTGATATGAAAGACATGGGTGAAGCTAATGTCATTTTATGAATCAAAATATTTAGAAGTTCTGATTGTATTATGCTTTCTCAATCTTATTACATTGAAAACATGCTTAAGAGATTTGAACACTCTAATTGTTCACCGGTATCTACTCTTATGCATCAGGATGTAGATTGCTACCTAATACTGGTTAGGATATCTCTCAATTAGAATATGCGAGAGTAATTGGATGTCTAATGTATGCAATGACAAGCGCACGACCAGATATAGCATTCGCTGTCGGAAAGCTTAGTCGGTATACAAGCAATCCAGGATATCAACACTTGGATGCAGTTAAAAGAGTCCTCAAGTATTTGAGAGGAACAATGGATTATTGTATTTGTTATAATGGGAATCCAAGGGTGCTTGAAGGTTTTACTGATGCAAGCTGGATCACCAACTATGAAGATCATTCATCTACAAGTGGATGGGTCTTCACACTTGTTGGGGGAGCGATTTCTTAGGGATTCAAGAAGCAAAAATGTATAACGGATTCTACAATGGCTTTTGAGTTTGTGGCATTGGCTGCAACAGGAAAAGAAGCAAAATGGCTAAGGTCTCTTTTATTAGAGCTACTGTTATGGCCGAAGCCTATGTCTCCTATATCTATACATTGTGATAGTCAAGCAACTTTGGCTAGGGTGTATAGTAATACTTATAACGGAAAATCAAGACATATAGGTTTGAGACACAGTTATGTGAGACAGTTGATACAAGATGGAGTTATCACTGTGGATTTTGTAAGATCTTGCCAAAATTTGGCTGATCCTTTTACAAAAGGTCTCTCAAGAGAGTTAGTCTACAAGACTTCCAAAGGGATGGGTTTAAAGTCAATATCTAAGATTCATCAGTGATGAAACCTCAACTCAATTCATGAAAACTTCATGTCTATGAGTTCAACGAGAAAAAGTACATCATAAGTATGAAGGCAAGCACCGATCATATTAACATCCCAAGGTTAAGGTGTTTGGTACTAGTAAAAGAAAAGGAAGGGTGAGCTCATGCTCATAATGAATTCATGGACTATTTGTCAAGTATTATAATACGGGGATACTAATTAATTCACCTATATGAATGCAGGAGTGAGGCCGCTTCTATGTTTTTCAAGACTTTAATTCTAAGCATTTATGAAAGGATATCAGACACATGGCCATAAGAGTGTTTGGTATTAGATTGAAAAGATGGAAGATTCGAAGAAGTTTGTGTAGATTCAGTCCGATTATCAAAATGAGATGCTAGTTCAAGGCAGTGCCCACTATGTATCTCTACTTAACTTTGATTGAAATCTACTGAGTGAAGGTTCAAATCGTGAGATACCTTTATTTATGCAAATGACTTCCAAGAAAGTGAGAATGCCTAATGTCAAAAATGTTATTTATTTATTTATCTATTTATTTTTATTTTAAAAATAGTGGGGGAATGTTGGATATTTTTATAATAAAATATATTTATGAAATGGTTTTGTGAAAGGATTTTATGAAAGGGTGTAAAGAAGAAGAGGGACACATTGAAAAGGCTTGACTCATGCAAAGGGGTGTTACCTATTTGAAAGGACACTTCGTGATGAGTTGTGTCTTATCCAAAGAAGTGTTATTTATTGGAAAGGACACTCTTCTTCATGATAGGTTGTGTCCTATCCAAAAGGGTGCATCATTGGCTATATATAGCCTATGAGTATTCCAACAATTCACAACAATTCTCTCTCAAGTGTTCACTCTCCCTCTCTACATTCCTTTTTAAAGGCATTACATAGTTTTGGTGCTTCGTACAAAGCATCCAAATTACGATTCACCTTCTTGTTTTTTCACTTTTCAAATGTTTCACTGTCGATAGTACAAGCGCAAGTGAAAGGAAGTTCTGTTCTATCCTAAAGAAAATTAGCCGGTAACCCGTTGTACTACTGGATTAGTGGGGGCTAATTTACCCTTAAGAAGAGCGACATTGTAACGTGCCTCGAGACTTTATTTCTACTAATCTATCTTCCACCGGTACACTTCTACAACATTATGCAACCAGTTCATGCTTGTAATTCACAAAATTTTTGGATAAAGTACCAATTACAAAGTCTCCGGTTATGGGGTTCTAGAAAAGATGATTCGGCTATGTTTGAAAGGTAACAAAAACAAAAAGAATCATAGATCAGGAAAACCCTGCTCAATAAATTCTCAAATTCTGTGATCGAGATGAAAGCCACACAGATAAGAAGATAAAATAGGTTCATATTTAGCTTTCAAAAGAATAAGTTTGGCCATTAAGTAGTATCTACTTGATCCACTTCCTTTGTTTTAGAGATTCTCCGCAAATTCCTTTTTTCTTTCAAGATTTGAACTTTCTATTCTTCGTACATGAAAGTAAGTAATAGCGCTCTACTTATTCCTATTAAATGTAAGATAGGGCTGTCTAAATGTACTTGCCATCAGCCACGACAAACTAATCAAAAGGAGAGCATAATAAACTTTTGCAAACAATCAAATGTTCAAACAAAATCTAGAAATGCAAGTTCAACATTGTCTATCAATTTTTGTTTTTTTAACAAAAACTTAAGTAGAAATGCTTTCAAGCTATCATCAATAGCTCAAAATTCCTAAATCCAGATATAACTACCATTACTAATTCCCTCCCACCAAACTAAAACAATGATAACAACAAGGAATAGACATGAACAACACTTACCAAGAAATTGCAACTGTAATGGAAAATCAGAGGTAAAAGCACTCATTGAGAATAAAAACAACAATCACTCTTTAGTCCCTTTGGAACAATAGAAATTAGTGGATCCACTAGAGGAAACAAAATGAACAAAGTGAAAGTAACAAATGCACCTTAATTGGATCATATAGCACCAAAAATTCAACTTAAAAACAGAGCATAATTTGGAACAAAGAAGAAAGAAAACTCAATCCGGGACCATGCAAAGATCATATAATAACTATGATAATAGTCAAATTAAGAAATTAGAAAGAGATTGAAAGGAACCTCCTGAAATTTTCGAAAAAAAAAATGTATACCTCTTATAAGATTAGTGTACAGAAAATCTTGAAAAGAAATGAAGAAAAGATGATTTCTCTTGTCCCGACTCTAACTTTTCTTCTACATGCAATAATTTGATCAAATAATTCATTGTAAATGGGAAATACAACAAGAACAAATCATGGTGCCAAGTGCTAATATTTTATCTTCTATTTCATGAACAGGTGGAATGGGATGAACATGGTTATAGCGAAAAATCAAATGGGTTAGTTGTGGGAAATTGAGACTCCAGAGAACTTTTCATCTTTCCAACCAAAATATCAAATCTAAAAAGGCAAGGGATATAAACAATGTTCTTGTTAAAACATTCATCATATATGTTAAATAATAAGCTTATTTAACTATAATTAAGTATGATGGAATTTGCAAAATAATTGCATTCTTCTTTAACTCTCCAACTCTTATTAAGTATGATGTAAATGTTCTCTTTGAGTATATTGGGATCAAAGATGAAAATATATATATTGATTATTATTATTTTTTTTTTAACTTTCATCCTTTTCCCATTTTTTTGTCCCTTCATTCACCTTCAATCAAACACTCCCTTGAACTAATTCAAAACAGGGAAATAAAAGAAAAGAGATATGAAATAAGAAGATCCAAGCTAATAAAAAATCATTTAGAAAAAGGATATAACTGCATTTATGATTAACAAGATCCTAATGATTCCTAGACTTCAAGAGAAAAATGAACAATATATAGTTACTAACATGACTTTCACAAAGGAAAAAGTTCTCCAAATTAAATCCAAACATCCAGGGAAAAAAAATCCCCTAAAGTCAACACAAACACAAGTAAATTAAAAGAAAAGCTTCATAATATATATAATTATAACCCTAAAAAAAAAACATTCTGCTTTACTTATTCATAATATAGAAGTTTTCACACCAAAGACAAAACAACAAAAACAACAAAAGGGGACCATAAAAACATGAAACTCAAAATCCATCTTGGAGTTGGAGAGCAACAGACTTCCAACCGAAACTAATTAAAAAAAAGGACACATAAACAACAAATTTCACCCCAAGGAACAAACTATCAGACCAAAAGACAATGAAAGGGAACAACAAAAGCATGGAAACAAAAAACAAAAAACTCATCTTGAAGACAACCCGAATTCCCTAACCAAACAAAAAACTCAACATTGATTTGCAATACTCCAACAAATTAAGAACTATAACAATCAACTATAAACAAATAATTACAAGAATGAAATCAGCGAGTTGTCATAACATATTAGAGAGATAAATATCTTGGTAAAACACAAAGAAGAAAGAAGGGTCTACAAAAGAAAAGCTCCAAAGTTTTAGTAAAGATATCATTACATACAACATATTATTCTAAGAGATTCACCACTAAAATATTGAAAAAAAAAACCGAAACCCTAGAAATCAAAAGAAGAACCCGAAAAAGAGAGAGATAAACAAACTCAAAGCTCCAATCCAGCCAATCGAAGCTCCAAAACCTATCAAAGCTCCAACACTGCAAGTTCTTCTCCTCAGGCTTGGGCTTCTCTTGCTCTTACTTTTTCTCCTCTTCCTTCGTCTCAGTTGGGATCGGCACTCAAACCCTAAAATCTGTGCAAGAGGATAGTCCAGGCAGGAATGATAAAGCTAATGAAAAGAAAGAGTGGGTGAATGAAAACTTTTGGTCACAATAATTTAGTGACTGATTAGCGACGGATAAGGGACGGATTTTTAAACCGTTGCTAAATTTTCTGTTAACACAAGTCTCTATAGGGATTGTGTTTAGCGACGGAATAATCCGTCGCTAAATCCAATGCTTATATTTTCTCAGTGGGATATTTAGCGACGGATTTTTCCGTCGCTACATTTCCCTCCTTTAAACTATAGCCATTGCATTTAGCAACCAATTTTTCCGTCGCTAAATCAAATACTTATATTTTCCTGTGAGATATTTAGCGACGGATTTATCCGTCGCTAATTACCGCACCTTTCAGGTATGGCCATTTTGTTTAGCGATGGATTATACCGTCACTAAATCCAATGTCTATAGTTTGAGAAGTGGGATGTTTAGCGACGGATTATTCATCACAAATACCATTACACTAATGCCATGTTTAGCGACGGATTATTCAATCACTAATTACCGCACCTTTCAAACTATTGTCATTGTGCCATAAAGATATTAGTGACGAATTTTGCCGTCGTTAATCTCATTATATTACACAATTAAATATATTGATATTAACGATGGAAACATCCGTCGCTAATCTCATTATGCTGCAATGATGTATGATGAGATTAGCTACGGATTTTCCATAACTAATACCATTATACCACAAGGATATTTAATGAGTTTAGTTAAGGATTTTTCCCAAGCTAATTAACTAGGGAAATACCCGTAGCTAATCTTATTATATAGATATATCAATAAAATAAAATGAGATTATTAACGGATGTTTCCGTCGCTAATCACGTTATATTATACAATGGAATATAATGATATTAGTGACGACAAAAACCGTCGCTAATGCATTATACCACAATAATATATAACAAGATTAGCTATGGATTTTGCCGTCGCTAATATCATTATATTATACCACATGATATATATCAGATTAGCTACGGATCTTTCTGTCGCTAAGCTCATCATATAATATCGTATATATCATTGTGAATTCTATAATGAGCTACGGTAAAAATCCCTCGCTAAGTCCAAGCTAAAGAGCGTGCCAACATCTTCGTGCACAACTTTAGCAACCGATATGGACTTCCCTCGCTATTCCGTAGCTAAATACAAACATCTTGCAGCATAATTTTAGCAACGGAGTATTGTCCCTCACTAATCCCTAGCCAATTCTTTATCCGTCGCACATCTCTAGCTATTTTGCAATGAAACTCTTCCCTCGCTAATATCCATCACTATTTTCTAGTTTTCTTGTAGTGAGCTCCCTCCCCCCTTCCCCGCCCTCCTGGGCATACTTCCTCACCACACTTTTGCCGGATAGCCCCTAAATCCCTAAATCGAGGAAATAGAAGAAGCGGGCATAAAGCGATTAGCTTGCCCAAGCGACGCTTTGCCAACCGATTATATACTCAGCTTACCGAGCTAACCGATGACCAAAGACGATACCCTCATCGCTCAGACTAGGCGCGAGCATACTTAGGGAGGGACTAATGATAGGGGTAAAAGTAGGAAGATATAAGGCATCCACCCAGGCATCCACGTGGTAGAACCATAGGAAGCTCTCTGCACAGAATCGGAAGGCATCCTCCCTCGGATCCAGGGTGTAATCCCCTTCGGAACCTTACTACCATCACCACCCTGGCCCCCTGATCCGAAGGCAAGATGATGCAACCTAAGCTCGATCCGCAGCGAACCAAGCTAAGACTATGCAGAGTAATAATGCTACCCCCCTTCGGATTCAAGCCAGTTCAATCCGAGCCGGTAGCGGAAGAGTTCCCCCTGGACAATTACGCTTCAGACGCGAGCCAGTTCAATCCGAGCCAGTAACGAAAGATCCCCCCTCAGACAACCGTGCATCGGATTCAGAGCCTCGCGGCGTACTGCTCCACCACATCGGAAGGAGGGCTTCGAGAAGCTTCTAGAAGAATAAACGATTAGAGCCGGATTGGAGCTGTGGCGCTAACCTGGGCCACATGATGAACAATAACTTGAGCCACAGGCAAAATAATGGCTCAAGCCAAAGACAGAGGATTGAGCTGCAAGTAGCAGAAAGTTGAACCCCAAGCCTCCCAAGTCTATAAAAGAAGGGTAACATCACACTAAAGAGGAGGTCTCTCCTGACGACGAAGCCCTGCCACTTTGAAGACACAGCTCTCTAACTCTATTCCCCATCTCCCCATCTATCCAAGCTACCAAGTCTCCTTCCCAAACCATCTTCTTCTTCTCTATTGTACTAAGGATGATTAGTGAAGTTTGCTCTTACTGATAGGGCCCGTAATTTTTCCTCGATTTGAGGGCTTTCCACATTAAACCGGTGTCCTTCTTTGATTGCTTTATTTCTCTTCAATATCTCCTGTGTTCTAAGTCCTGCTACTAAATAAATTGAACCGTTTGAGTGAAGTTGGTATCAAAACTGATTTTCACCCTAACACCATACATTACATTCAATAGATTCCCAAAAAACATTAAAACATTCATTTAATTAAGAAATCCATACATGCAAGGGTTAAGTACTAACCCGGAGGTTCATCATGCCCAAGTATATAGCAGATTTGTTCCCCATCAAAGGGGAACACAAATCCAAAATAAAGTTTAAGAAAAAGAAATAAGCCATAATAAAAAACACTCTTCCCTCCACCGTAGGCTAAGACCGTTGGCGGAGTGTGCGGATTTGTAATGAAAACGCCCCTTTAATCTTGCCTTCATCTTCTTGCTCCAAGGTCTTCAATGGAAACACTAATCATTAAGGGAGAAGGCGTTGGAACTTCAAGAGAGATGATGAGTTCAAAAGTCCTTTTCAAAACCCTAAAATCAACCCTTTATAGGGCCCAAGCCAATTTACAATAATGGTGTCCAAATTGGGTTAGATGGAGTCAATTCTGTAATAAAAACAGGTCCAGTCACGCCTGATTCCCAAGCCGTGCGAGCGGTCATGCGGGTGCACGGGTGCCCGCATACTGATAACCGGAGTTAGTACACTATAGAACATGGGTACTCAATTAGATCGCGGCGCTCTCCTCTGGCCTTTCGGTCATCCGCGTAGATCTCAAGCCTTCATACGGTTGAGTGTAGGCGTACCACAGGCTACACAGCTCGTGGGAACATCTCTGAAGCCTTCACTTGATTGTGCGATAGAGAAGTGCGGGCGCGCAGGTGTTTGTGACTGGTGTCTTCTGCTTCATGCAGGTGCATGTGGGCGCACGCATGCCCGCATAGTATTAGTAAAACATGGAAAAAGCCTCTATTTCTGCCGAATTGCTTCCATTTCGCTCCCAAGGCTCTCCAATGCCCTGTAAATGAGAATTAACACAAATTAAATATCATTGGGCTAAAATTACTTAGAATCACATGCATAATGTACATGAAAGTGGTATTAAAATATGATCAATTGAATGCTTATCAAATTCTTATTCCCATGTAACCTTTGAGTAAAGTGTCAAGAGTCTGAAGAGTCCTTTGCCCAACAAATGCATAATTTGGATAAAAGTATTTGTGGTAAACTTAATGCCAATAATCATAAATATATAATTTTTAGCATATAACCAAAGGCAAAATCATAACTTTAAAATTGGGGATTATATCATGGTTAGGTTGAGACATGAGAGGTTCCCACCAGGAGCTTCAAAGAAATTATACACCCGTAGCGATGGTACATTTGAAATACTTAGTAGAGTCAGGTCAAATGCATATGTGTTAGATCTTCTTGCAGACTAGGGTATTAGCTTGACGTTAATGTCTGTAAGATTTGGTTAAGTTTTTAATTTCAACATCCATTTCTTCAGACCCTTTTGAGCGGAACAATGTGTGTTATCCTAAGCCTTCAAACTCCACCATCCCAAACACTCCCTTATTACCCAATATACTTTCATGTGAAGCAAACATAGACCATGTTCTAGATCAACAGGTTTCTCTTATATGGAGAGGTAGCTACCAACGGTACCTTGTATATTGGTGTGGCAGAATGGACTCTAATATGACATGAATCACTAAAGTAGAGGTTAAAGGGTTAGCACATGAGTTACAATAGAAGTTCGCCAAAGCCCAACTTGACTCCCAACACGCCGCCAAGCATGACAAGCACTTAATAGAGTCAAATTTTTCCCATCATCGGAGAATTTATGAAGTCATCAGTATATGCCAGACATGCTACCGGACACATCAATAGTCCTAGATATGCCGAGCATCTTTCAGGCAGCATTCCCGCCCATGATGGGCCATTTAGGAGCTTTAGACATGCGTTTTTCTAGTTATGTTATTATTTTGCACATATATCATTTATTTATTTCATATTTACATGTTGCTAGTTATGTCATCATTTTTTAACTATATCCTCTATTTATATTATAATTGAGTTAGTCGAGTCACATGTGACTCAAGTCATTTATTCCAAGGAGAACACTGTGTTGTTCAAGTTGATTTATTTATGCTTTTAGGTTAGATTACTAAGAATGTCAAGGTAGATTGAATCCTGGCCATCCAAGGTGTTTATTTATACCCACCCACATTAGGGTTAGTGTTTTGGGGTATTGATGAATGAAATAACGTGGTTTGTTTAGCCACTATTATGGTTAGAGTGAGAGAATGGGGTTTCTCTCTCTGTTCTTGTGCTTGTTCAATCCTAGCTACTGTCCATCCTTCCTTTTCTTCCCTTAAAGCTTTTCCTCTCCTTTGATAAGATCTGTGTGCACCTCATTTGCAACCATATTCAAAATGAAGTTAATTTGGTTATTCTAAACAACTTCAATATTGCTTTATAACAAGAGCATAACTTTCTTATCTAAGTCCCGATTGAGATAATTAAATATGATAATGAATGCCAAGAAGAATCTCTCAAACTTTCATGTTTTTGCGTTTTCAAAGATACTAGCTTCATCAAAGACAAAATCAGGCATGAATTTGCTACATCTGTACACATCCATAGCACCCTACACGTGCGCGCCCGCGCCCAGCCGTGCACACATCCATGACACTATCCACACGCATGTCTATGAGGCCTTGTCCCCATGCCATCAAATCTGCAATGCTTTGGAATTCACAAAGCCCAGATTGCTCGCCAAGGTATAATTTTCCAATTAGTCCCTTATTTCTTGCTTACTTAGAA
This sequence comes from Dioscorea zingiberensis, assembly GCA_026586065.1. Lineage (NCBI taxonomy): Eukaryota > Viridiplantae > Streptophyta > Magnoliopsida > Dioscoreales > Dioscoreaceae > Dioscorea > Dioscorea zingiberensis. The sequence goes on from JAGGNH010000171.1 coordinate 64,307, forward strand.
TATGATTTAATATTGATTTGCATGCTTTGATTCGTTACAAATATGATCACGTGAACTTGTGAATTTCGATCCACTAAGGTTTATGTTTGTTGAAAATTTTGAACTTCTAAATCGGCTTTGAACTAGAGCGAAAACCTAGCTAGGGAAACTTCCATGCTTTCCTATGATCTTACTAAATATTTCATATGCACATACTAGCTAGCAAAACAACTTGACTATTACATAATTCTTCAATTTTTAATTATGATCATCTTAATTATTTTTAGTTGCTTTTAGGCTATAAAGTAAGCTTAATTGACCGTATGTTTTCATGATCATAGGTAGAGGTGTCAACCGGGCCGGCACGCTCCGGGTGGGCTGTGGGCGGCTACGGCCCGGCCGGCGGGCCACGTCTTTGGGCGACTCTGTCGCGACGCAGCGGCCGACCCGATGGGCTAATGCCTTATAGGCTGACAGCCTGACACCTGTTTTCTTTTTTTTTAATACTTTATCTTCAAGGCTGACAGGCTGTGACAACCTTACTTCTGTCTCTCTCTTTTTTAATGTGCTCTCTTTGACTCTCTATCTCACAACTGACTTTCTCCTCGCTTCTCTAAAACCACAACACTGTCACTCTCTCACTCTCATTTCTTCTCTCTATCTCTCTCCTCTCATCTCTCTTAAGTTTTAACCTCAACAGTTCAACCTCAACCCCCCTCTCTCTCTCCCTCTCTCAACCCCTATCTTTCCTTCTCAAAACCTAAGAAGCCAGCTCTTGCTTTTTTTTTCTTTTCTTTTCTTTTTTTTTGCAAGATCTGTGGACAGGAGTAGATTGTGGTGTTTTTGTGTTATCTATTTTTTTATTTTCTAATATTATTTCCTACTTTTTTTTTATTTTTTTACGAATTTATCTTATATACATTGAATTTTTATAAATATTAAAAAAAGGGGCCGACACGAGGCAGCGACATGTGCCTTCTTGTAAGCGTTCACTTGCACTAGGGTACATCCGTTTGACACCTCTAAACATAGGCCATATATGCTTTGCATTAGCGCACCCCATCAGACAGGCCCAATAATGGGTCATGATAAGCCCAACTGCCAGTTAGGTCATACACATTTGGCTGAATCCAGCACAATTCAGCAAAGGCACACTAAGATGGACTGAATTAAAGAAGAAATGCTCAATACTGCCAATACAACACAAATTGGGCAGAACCAAGGGTTAATCTCATACCCGCTAAGTAGCCTAGTGGACATTTCACAAGCCCAAAACCCCCACTACAGCTAATGGAGCTTTGGTAACGGAATTAAGGTCGATACTACTCAGGTTCCCCTTAGGTACATTAATGATTCATTGAATTTGATTTTTGATGCCCCTCGGACTATTCTTCGAAAGGATTACAAAAAGTGGAGAGAAAGAAAGCAAAGAAACTTTCTAAACAGGAAAGACCAAAGGGAAAGATAAAGAACCATTGAACAAACTTGATGACCCTCAAGACCATACAAAAGTTATACCGATAATGATTGAGGAAGCAAGAAAGGACATCTTAGAGACTGTACAACCCATCAAAAGAAGTAATAGAGGAAGAAAACTAAGGATCCTAGACCTACATAAGGAGGGGTTGTATAAGCTCCTAGCCACATCCAAGAAGCAACAAGAGCTTCTAACAATACATGGTATGGCCTCTTCTCTATCAACAGTACCACTAATGCTTTCTAATAGAGCATATAAAGAACTATTGAAAGTAGCGCTAAAGGTAGGAATAGACTTGGAATCTACAACGGAAAACAAGACAACATATCTCGCACATATGAGCTCAATAGAAACAAGGCATATAAAAGAGGGTCGTAGGGGAACTTAGACCTCTGTTGCTAAATATGAACCCCAATTTCATGAAAAAGGTTCCTAGTGAGAGATTTATCACCACACAACATGTTGTATCATTTGCCTCCAAGAGACCAATCTATTATAACTCAATAAACAAACATGGTGTACAATACGAGGTACAACCTTTAATGAAAGAATCAATCTCCCAGCTAGTGAAAAACCAGGAGTATGCCTACGATTGAATAGCTCTAGATATAGACTCAAAAACTCATACATCAACCAATTCTCGACCACTAAAATCTTGGAAGATCTTAAATATGAAAAACAATGAATGTGCACAACGGCATATAGACCTTGCAGTTATCCCTTAAAACTACAATGCTGGAAGGAGATGGGATCTATAGGAAGGTGATGGAAACGAACTTGGAAAATGTTCGGTGATTTCAACACAACATGATGAGTAGAGGATAAAAATGGGGGAACACAAGACAAAAGAGACACAAAAGTATTTGAATAACTAATACAGGACATGGAATAAATAGACCCGCTGCTATCAAATAAAAATTCACATGGACAATTAGTCGACTATGGCCAACTATGGTTAGACTAGGCTAGATCCTCCTATCACTTGAATGACCTAATTAGTATCCAAGAATATAATAATCATGTCTCCCTCGGGTAGTATCTGATCCTATACTTATAAGTCTCGAACATGGCAATTACGAACTATCGAAACTCACCTTCTACTTCAACCGGTAATGAGCCGAGTTAGACTAATTCTGGGAAAAGATAAAGGGCTGGTAGAACACAACAACTCATAACAAGGATGGGTCCTTTATTTTGTGTAAGAAGATCTCCAAGATCAGGAAGGAACGAAACGAATGGAGAAAAACCACTTACTTAGTAGCGAGGAATAGGAAAAAAGAAATGCTCAATGATATTTAGAACATTGACAATGTTAAAGAATTAAGAAGACTCATAGAAGTAGAGATGCAAGATGAGGAAAACAAAAGATCGGAGAATGACACAATCATAGGAGAAGATGAGACATATTGGTGGAAAAGGTGCAAATGACATAGAACAAGGATGATAATGAAAATCAAAAGGTTTTCCATGTTGTCGCCAACCAAAGGAGGAACATTAAATGGATTTACAAAATCCAAGTTGAAGACAAAATCATAAATAAGCCTCCATAGATCTGTAGAGTAATTAATGAACACTTTACTAAACTATTTGGAGAGGAACAAGGTATGAGATACAAGACAAACTGGGACAAGCTACTCATTCACAAAGAACATATCGAGCTAACATAGTTGGCATCATCCTTCATAATTGATAAAATAGAGATTGGTAACCAAAGAATTGGGTACTTATAAATCCACAGGGCCTGATGACCTACCGATGACATTCTATCAATAGGATCAGACATTGTTAGAATGACCTATCATGACTTTTCGAAGACTTCTATAATCTCTAAATAAGCCTTGAAAGAATCAATTTGGTTTTAATTTTTCTCATCCCCAAAAACTCAGCAACTAACAAAATCCTAAATTAAAAGCCAATTATCCTTCTAAACTGCTCCACAAAGATAATTACCAAGGTATTGGCTATCCGCCCTAGAAGTATAATTGAGAAGCTTGTTGATGAATCACAAATGATCTTCATACAAAAAAGATCAATACATGACAACATCATCACAACGGAAGAAATAATCAATTGGATGAGACAATCAAACAAAAACGACATTGATAGCCCTCAAATGAGAGTTATATTCTTATGAATTTTGCACATGAAATCTAGACAAGTTCCCTGATTTGGAGGTATACTATATAGATCTTGGTTCAATTTCATGATAATCATCACGAAGTTTTATTTCCATTTAAATTCCTGCTAAACTGATAATTTGATGCATTAATGGAATTTTGATGTAATTTTCATTTAAATAAAGAACCTCGGTACAAAAGAATAAAGAATAGAGCGAAGATCGAAGTAAAAATGGACCACACAACCAGGGGCTGGGCGCTACGGCTCCCACACAGCTCTCAGCCAAAATTCAGGCACTAAAACACCCGAATTTGGGAGCCGCGACACGTGGGTGATCCTTATCCGATTATGATTCAAATTTTATCAGAAAAACCTCAAAAACTCTATATAAAGAGCTCTAATTCTCTAAGAAAAAATAAACTCTAATAGATTACTCCCGTGTGATTATTATCCAATTATGATTCAAATTCGATGAGAAATGTGTCGAATACTCTATATAAAGAGCTCCAGTTCAACCTCAGATAGATTTCAAATAGGGAACTTAAGAGAAGAGTTCATAGAAAGTCTTGAGGGCCATTAGGAGGTAAAAAAAAAGGAAGACTCGGGCATCAATCTCATAGTGAAAGTGGAGACGATAGGTTACCAGTTATAGCGAATGTCAAGGCACCCAACCACAGTTATATCTACTTTCTCTCTTCTTTATGTTTTCGATATAATGAAAGGTTGACTTTGATCAGATTGTCCTAGTGTTGCATGAAAGAGAATATTAGGGCTAGTCTTCAATTGTGTAGTGACTATTCAACCGTTGGGATTGTTATGTTGATTAGATAGAAATATAACCATCGACCCTTCATAGCCCTTTGAGCAGTCAACACCTAATAAGTTCCATAGCGTACATCTTGTCACAGAAATATAGGGGAGAGAGGTTAGCGTAGATAGTTTTGAGTTCTTCAAAGAGACTTTAGAATACATTAGAGCTCTGGGTTCATAACTCATCCATCATAGATAAAAGAGAATAAGAATATAACTTTTCATCATGATAAAAGTTAATTACAACCTTGGTGCCATCTACACTGCAGTGAGAACACCATACCGTGTGGTGCGATCCATGGGTGCGCTTATTCACAATTAGGTCAGGACAATCTCAACACCTAATTAGTGAATGCACGTACCCATACACCTAACCTAATTTATATATACCCACACCCCACGGTACCCTACCATGGTTTTGAACTGACGACACTGTAGAATTAACCCTAGAACCCTAGGTTCACTAATATTCAGAAAAACCCTCAACTTTGTCAGTAATTAAGATTAGTAACTTTTACTTTGATTCCAACACAAACAACCACTTTTACATAGTTTGGAAAAAATTAGAATTTATACTTATTACTTAGCATAAATTCTAAGGCAATTCCTCATGGGATTGACACTTATTATTACATTATTTTTTTGCGACATGTACACTTGTGTTACGAAATCACATCCACACAACTAGGGAGAAGCAAGCCTATCCTGAAAATAGGGCCCTTATCATGGGAAGAAACATCGGACTACCAATAACTCACACAACACCTATTATGATTACCTAGAACTAGTGCTAACAAAAGTTCTTGGAAGTCAAACACATCACAAAACTTTTCAGTCAGGTCATTCTATAGTTTTAGAATTTATTGTGGCGTGCGGAGTAAATTGAAAAGAAATTTTTGGAACATACCCTCTCAAGATCAAATTATTTGCATCGTCGGCTATGGAGAACAAAATACTTATGCTAGATAATCTGCATAAGAGGAAGTGGAAAGGAGAGCAAACATCATGTTACATGTGTGACACACCTCCTATTCTCATGCCCCTATGCTATGAACATCTGGTCCCATTAATGGACGCTCAACGATCTACTTTAGGACTCAATAACTGCTAAAGATATATGGGGCACAAACAACCTCACAAAGGAATACAACGAAGTCTTCAGTGGGAATGGGACTTAGCTGCCATGGATGTTGGAAGGAGCATTTGGATCGAAAGAAACATAACGGTTTTCTAAGAAAAACAATGTGTTTTTCTCTAACCTAATACAATATTGATTATTTCTTGCTATTCTGGTTTGGTGCAACTCACTTATCAAAAGAAGCTAGGAATTTGTCATTCACACACCAACCCATGGTGCGTGGGATGAGGGTGATGAGGCTTTTGAAGAGGAACCCACCCCGGGGGACAACCAAGGAAATTGAAGAAGTGGCACTAAACAACAAAAAGTATATATGGCTGGCAATTTTCAATATTCGATACCAAAATCTCTGTATAACCCGTTGATACCATAAATGCACTACTATTAACAATTATCTAAATAAAAAAATTAAAAAAAAAAAAAAAAAAACATCATCTCTGCTCAAGAATTAAGCATTAAACTAGAGATTGGTCTAATCAAATCGATGGATTTGGTAAGCTGTCCTTGGTATCATCACCCACCCACACTTCCGATTCCAAATGGAATCGAGTGGACGTGCAATAGTGCATCAAAACATGCAGATCTTCTCTCTCTGATATAAGCATAGCATAAACCCTAACCCAAAAACCAAATCCAAGTTTGCTTGAAAGAGTAATTGAAAGAAATACGTAGGAAAATTGAATTGTGATAAATCAAAATCAACAAAGCAAGCATGGGAGTAGATTGGGTGAATGGCTCGAATGGGTGAGATAGGTTATGAATGTTGATTCTCATTCTCTCCATAGGTATATACAGACAAATACAAATTACTATTAAAAAAATAAGAAAATAAGAAATTGTGCATAAAAGTGTTTAAAAAGAAAAACAATTTGTAGGTTTAAAAAAATAGTCATTTGCTAAAAGTATAATGAAAGACAAAGAAACACCAAATCATAGTTTGGCGATCTCAACTGATTTCTGAATAGCTTGGAGAAGACTTCTCATGATCCTTGGCTCACCTGGGGGTGCTTGCTCCTTCAAAGTTCCATTCCTTATGGCCCTGAAAAGAGGGCCAGAGCTCTCTGTCGCTGGAAAGACCAAACAATCTATGTACACTCTCACCTCCGTCTTTCCATCATCCACCCTTATGAACCCCAATCTTGCTCCACCTTTTATTTTGTCTACCTATATTTGTGCAGTTTCTCATGTTTGTTTCATTACTTTGGGAAAACATACATATATCCAATATAAATTATCTAATTAAAACCATGAAAAGAAAGTAACAAGTATACCTTAGCAACAGAATAGGGCGAAAAATCAAAATTACACATAAATCCACAAAATCCCTTGTTTCGTATAGTTAAAATTCAATCTAAACTTCCATAAACTTTTACCTCCCTCCTTAGACCAAAAGGAATGAATTAATAAACTATTAGCCAATTGTTATAGGCACCAAAATATATCACTTAAAAGAAGCAAGGAATTAACAAACAATCGAGATAGAAAAGTTACTTGTTTTAAAGCTTTTCTTATTAGAGAATACCAACCTTCAATGGTACAGGCAATGGCAGATTTGCTCCTTGGCATAAACTATTAGCCCACTGTTAAACAAAAATTCCATGTCAGAAATTAAACTTCAGCAAAACCAAGATCACATTTCCTCCTCATTCTCTTGAATTATGCTCTATATTTTTGATCAATTCAACACATTCTTAGAGAGAGATGTTTGCATACATACCTGGAAGAGCAATGTTTCAAACCTGGCAACATCCACATCTGGCGGAAGCTTCATGGTCCCCAAAGAAACTCCCTCTTCATCATCGGTCGCCCGAACAATACCCTTATCTTGTGAAGAAGATGAAGACCTTGGAGTGATGAAGGGGGAAGTGAGACTGGATATCCTACGTGGTTTCAGTGACACATGCCGGCCGGAGAATTCGTTTTTTGCCTTCAAACTGAAGGCTTGGCAAAAGGAGTAGGAGGCCTGTGAGTGTGTGTTAAGGTGTGCCAATTCATAGAAGAGCTGCCTTGCGGTCGCCATGGAAGAGGTCTGGTTAGTGGAGGATGTTCAAGACTTGAATGGATGGGTAGAAGTTGGATACCTTGTGGTTCTTGCGGTTCGGACAGTGGATAGGGTTTTTGTTAGGGCAATTTGCCAAAATGGCCTTGCTCTATTTATTTATTTATTTTTTTGGCCCTAGGTCAAATATATTTGCCAAAATGGCGCAGGCTAGCGGTCGGTATGCAAAGTGTCTTGACTTCGGATGCAAATCGGCCTTCAAAGGCCGATCAGCTCCGAAAGATGATGTTCTAGAGCTAATCGGCCTTTCAAAGGCCGATTAGCTCAATACGGCCGATGAAGAGGACTTTTTGAAGCTAATCGGCCTTTCAAACGCCGATCGGCTCCAAAGATAGTGCTCTGAAGCTAATGCGGCCTTTGAAATGCCGATTAGCTCAACACAACCAATGTAGAGCACTTCTTTGAAGCTAATCGGCCTTTCAAATGCCGATTAGCTCCAAAGATGATGTTTTGGAGCTAATCGGCATTTCAAAGGCCGATTAGCTCAACACAACCCAGGAAGAGGGCTTCTTTGAAGCTAATCGGCCTTTCAAATGCCGATTAGCTCCATAGAGCTCTTTTCCATGGTGTATGGAGCAAATCAGCCTTTCAAATGCTGATTAAGCTAATCGGCCTTTGAAAGGCCGATTTGCATCTGAGTCAGCACTTTGGTTGCTGACTGCGCAGTTCCAGGGCCATTTTGGCAAATATATTTGACCTAGGGCCAAAAAAATAAATAAATAAATAGAGCAGGGCCATTTTGGCAAATGGCCCTTTTTGTTATTGTAGGAGTGACCATGCAGTTCCTTGCATCGGAACACTCTAATAAAAGCGGATAATTTTGCTAGTACCCATAAAAATCTTATATAGCCCTACCATCCATTAATGTTGTTTGTGTATAAAATTTCAACATTCAACATTTAACTGAAATTTAAAAGTAAAAATAAAAACTTGCCACAGTATGAGACATAAACTTGGTCAAAGGTATATTTTTATAAAACTTTTTAATTGAAATCAATGAATTATAGGTATACCCAACTTCTAAGCTTTATTTTTTAGGGTATACAAGTAAATATAATTTTTAATACCTATATATATATATATATATATATATATATATATATATTAGAACTGATATGTTTGGGCCGGCCGTAACACTGTATAAATAAGGTCGCCTTCCATTGGTGCATTTGAAGAGTGTTTTAAGGATTTCCAACCATACGGATAGAAAGAACATTGAAAAATAAGCAAGTATGTAGATTTTCATATAATTTGGTGAGGTGATGATTCTCCCACATAACAGTTCTTATTTTTTAGAAATCGTAACGGTTCAGAATTTCAAAGTTAAGTGGGAGGATCATCACCTCACCAAATTGTATGACAATCGACATGCTAGCTTATTTTTTATGTTCTTTCCATCCGTATGGTTGGAAATCCTTAAAACACTCTCCAAATGCAAAAATGGGAGGCGATCTGATTTGCACAGTATGCACAGTATTCGGCGGCTGATATATATATATATATATATATATATATATATATATATATATATATATATATATATATATATATATACGGGCATAATACAATAAAATTTGGCCGTAGAAACAACATTACGTAGCGTTGCCTCCTATTTTGGCCCTTGGAGCATGTTTTAAGGATTTCCAACCGTATGGATGGAAAGAACATCGAAAAATAAGCTTGCATGCAACTTTCATACAATTTGGGAACTTGTAGTGTCTTCATCTTAACAGGCGAAAATTTATAGAAATCCTATCAGTTCAGAATTTCACCGGTTAGGATGAAGACCTTACAAGTTTCCAAATTGTATTAAAATTGATATGCTAGCTTATTTTTCGATGTTCTTTCCATCCATAGCGTTGCATTCCTCAAGACACTGTGCAAGTGGGTCAAATGGAGGTGACCGCACTTGTACAGTGATAAGGCCGGCCGCATAGTATCATGCTCGTATATATATATATATATATATATATATATATATATATATATATATATATATATATGTTAACGCGAATTCAGGGAAGATCCCTTGAATCTAGTTAACACTTGAATTTATAAGGATTTTTGGAAAAGAAGACTCAAGAAAATCAAGAGAGAGAGAGAGAGAGAATTAGGGAAACGAGCACCAAGGTTTTAACGTGGAAAACCCCACAAATTGGGGGGAAAAACCACGGGTATCCATGTTTGGAGAAAGAATTTCACTATGGGCGATTTCTTGGTGTACATGAGAGGAGGAAGAGAGAGAATAGATGTTTCAGGGATCAAGTCCCTTTACAAGTGTGTGGTCTTGGCTTTTTATAGGTCTCTAATGCGCCCTCCTCGGTTTTCCCAGTTTGATTGTGAATCCTTCTAGAAGAACTTGAGGATCTTCGGTAATCTCCTCGGGTCTTTTCCGCTATTTAGTGCTTCAGCTTGTTGGTGAGGGCATGAGCTTCTCCTCGAAACCGTGGGGCAGGCATCTCATAAATCCGAGGAGTGTTGGACTTCTGGGTATCCGAAGGGGTCCAAGTGATGTTGCGGAGGTGAGCTTGCCTTTCATCCTGAGGAGGTCTAAAGCTGAGGGGTTGCCGAGGTAATCCGCTTTATGGAATTGAAGGTAAATCTTTCCCACGTATCATGCTAGGTTCCTTCCACGTGTCCCTCTGAATTTATCTTTATCATCTGTTCCCCCCCCCTTAAGTATGCTTGTGCAAGCTAAGCATATAAGAGGTGTCTCGGGGAATATGACATGAATATTCCAAGGGCATCTGAAGGGGGCAATGCGTGAGTGCCTCGGTCCTAGATTTTGTAGCGGTTTGGAAGTGAGGAACTCCTCGTTACATGATTGAAAGCGTTCGGCTGCGTTGTGGGCAAGTGAGAGGTCCAGTCATTGGGCCTATTAAAGAAGTGCATTAAATGCTTTGTACCCTTTTGCTTCCCCAACACTCCTTTTCGCAGGCACCGTTAAGGGAATGATTGCGTTGATCTTGTCGATCTTCCACATGGCACTCATCCGCGAAGGATGCTTACTACGCCCCGATCCAAACCGTTTCTGCTTTTCCATGTGTTTGTTCCGGATAGTGTGCCGATTTGGGGGGAAAATCCGTACCGTTGGGGGGCTTCTGGGTTGTTAGGCCACTGTTGTATGGACTAGGACTTATTTTTGAAAAAGGGGTCTTCTTCTCCAAAGAGCCAAATCCATTGCCTCCCCACTGTTTCTGAGTTTTATGCTTAGAGGTCCTTCCGTGCTTTCGTCCAGAACTTAAACATGGCTTTAGGTACGGCGTCTTCTCCTCTTTTCACTCCTTCTCCTGCTTCTTCACCAGTCGGTTCCCCTATTTTAGCTCTTGAGACCATTACTGATGTAGTCAAGAAGCCAGACGCTTCTTCTTCCGCTTATCCAAACCTTCTTTCTCAAAAAGCAATTCATAAAATAACATTAGAATATAAGATCACCGAGTTATTTCTTCCCTTGAATATAGAGTTTAAGTCCCCCTTCATAGCGTCGTGTTAGATCGAGGGACCGTGAAATCGCAGTTTATTACGACGCCCTTCTTGCTAGACTTAGACTCCCATTCCCCAAGCTCTTCTTATACATTTTTAGGGAATTTGAGGTTTGTCAGTCCCAACTTTCTCCAAACTCCTTTGGATGTCTATGCGGTTTTGTGATTATCTGCTCTTACTGCAAGATCGAGCCCTCTGTTTCCCGGTTTAAGCTCTTCTTCGGTTTAAGTTGGAAGAGAAATACCGATTGGTTTTATTTTTGGGCTCTGGCGAACAGGAGGTTCCTCGGCCCCGTTCCCTCTTCCATAAAGGGGTGGAAGTCGAAGTTCTTTTTCGTTTCTAGTAAGGAGGGTTTAGGAGTTCAGACTCAATGGGGCCCTCCCAAGCTCCTTCCCATGGAAAAGAAAGAGTTTTTGCCCGAGGAGGAATCGGAGTTTCTGAAGCTTAAGGAGTGCTTCGATATCCATGTTGATAGATATTTGACTACTGAGATCTTGCAAGCTTTCGACATCTATCCGGCCTTGGGTTGGGTCTGTTTTAACTTCTCCCTTTTCTAATAATCTAATATCTCTCTGTTTTTTGAAACACTTCCTTCTGTCTTATCTTCCTTGATAGGAAATCCGATAGAGGTGAGGTCTGCATTGAACATCTTGTTGGCGGGAGTGAGAGCCAACGAGGCAAAACTGAAAGCAGCAAGGCTTGAAAAGAAGAAGAGAAAGGCCGCTGCATTGGGTGGCCAACCTCCTGAATCTTCTGCAATGAGAGGAGAGGCCGCTTCTGAAAAGGAAAAGACCCTCGAGGCACACAGGAGGAATCAGGAGGAACTTTCTCGTCCAGGTGGCCCGGGCCATAATGCACTGAGGCTGAGGGAAAAGGGCGTTGAGAAAGGTGCCCCTCCGCGAAAGGCCCCAAAGCGAAATAAAAAATCCACAGTGCAGAAGAAATAGTTCCCCTCGTCGTTGTTCCAGAGGAGGAAGGGGAAGCTGCCATAGTTCCTCCCGCAAGGGAGGAGAATCTTCCCGAAGAGGACCACGTTCCTCTTTGTAAGTGAAGAAAGGGGATTCATGTGGTGAATAATGTTTCCCCTACGAGCGTTTCTTCCGAGCCGCTTGACTCAGGCGGCTTTCTATTACAAGAGATCGAGAAGGCCTTGGAGGTTTCTTACCCCTTGAAGAAGGAGAATTTGGAGCCCGGTAGCATAGTCTTTGTTCTGAAGAGCCCATGGCCAAGGCATGGATTAGTTCCTAGGGCTACGTAGCCACTAGCACACCCAGAGCCACAATTCTTTTGCAAAGCGGCCGACAACCAAACCCGAAGAAATGGGCCAGGCCTTGGGGAGCTCTTTGGGGCTTAAGTTTAATCCATTTGATGGCCTCCTATGCCTCAACCCTGCGTTGGCAACTGTCTCTCTGGAGCTTCTTCGGACAGATGAGATCGAGTCTCGACTGCAGTGCCTCGATGAGGTTGAATTGGCGGCTCATATGTGTTTATCCGCGATTTTGGTAAGCTTCTCCAACCTCTAATTGTTAAGAATTTTTGAGTACCTGGAGCTTAAACTGTTTGTATAATTCCCACAGAGTGGGGCAATAATGGATGGCGCTGCAAGTCTTCTGGAAAAGGGTCGTGGCCTCAGTACCACGCCATCGAGCTTGGAGACTGAGAAGCAGAGGCTCCGGGCTGACTTTTCCCTCCTTCTAGGAGAAAAAGACAGAATCGAAGGCTCCCTTAACTCGTCATCGACGCAATGCCAGCGGTTGCTGTAGGAGAAGATGAAACTGGAAGGGCGTGTCAAGACCTTTACGAGAAGGTTAAAGAGCTTGAAGATGTGGTGGCTCAGATCAAGCTTTCTAAGCAATCGCTTGAGGATAGGTGCCTACAAGCTGAAACGAGTCTCTCGTCTTCAAAGACTGAGGTTGAGAAGTTCTACTCAGATTTGGACTGAGCTAAGGAGTCAATCATTCTCCTTCAGGGGGAGATAAACAAATTGTTGAAGGATTTAGAGGAAAAGGATGGTTCCCTTGTCCGGGCGGGCGCTAAAAAGGAAGCTGCGGTGGAGGAGAAGGACCGAGCCCTGAAGGAGATAGCCTCCATGCAAGAGACTCTGAACCTTTGCCATGATCAGATTAAGGAGCTGGAAGCCATTTCTTCTTTTTATGGAGATAAGGACGAGGAGTACGTGGCTGGCTTTCAGAAAGGCGGTGAGGAGGCCTTTAAAGTTCTTCGAGAATTGGTTCTGAAGACCATGCCAACTGAGGTGTTGAAGACGATCTCTATAGACTTCAACCCTTTCTCATACAAGCAAGCACTCAAAACCACAGGTACGGAAGACCCAAAGCGTGAAATTGGCGATGAGCTCACGGGCGATGAACCTTCTAGCCGGATGAGGCGAGGAGGAGAAGAGGTAAGGATTTGGGATCTTTCCTCTCTGCGGCCATTATATGACTTACTCCTTTGATTATTATAGGGCAAATTCCCAAGGCGACGCGTTCGCGAGGAGATGACGGTGAAGTGCCTTTGGAGGATGCTTTGGCAGCGCCGGGGAGGCTGGACGTGGTGAGGCGACAAGCACAGGAGCGGCGAGGTGTGATCAGGAAGATTCCCTAACTACTCCCCAGATCGCCCCTACCCCGATGTGATCCGTTGATTACATTTTTTTGTTAACCATGAGGATGTTAATGTCCAATGTTCTTACGTGTTGTAATCTTACACTTTAAATCCAAAGGAATATCACCGAGAAGAAACCTTTTTGGTCTACTCTTTTTTGAATTTCCTTGATGATGTATGCCCTATCGTCGTGAATGAACTTGAGATGTTAGTAGGGTGCGTGATCAAAACGCGAACCATGATTCGAAGGAGGAATTGTGACGTGGATTAGCGATCAGTCAGCAGCTGAACCATGGAATTCCCAAGAGAGGAATCTTACGGTGGTTTCTAACGATCAAAAGCTTTGAACCGCTGATGGAATTACGAAGAGGAATCTAAGTGGTTAGCTGATCAAAGCGCTTGCGAGAACCACCATGATTCATAAGAGAAATCTGAAGTGAAAGCCTTGCAGAACTATGATTCCGAAGAAATCTAAAGTGTAGATTCGAGGATCCAAAGCGTAGAACCATATTGATTTTGAGGGAGGAATCTCTCTAAATGTATGTTACGGCGATCAAAGCGAGGAAAAAAACCATGATTAGAGAAGAGAGCAATGTGGAGGACTTGCGGCCTAAGCCCTGGAGCCATCTAGAGAAGAATGTTTTAAAGATAATACCCTTGGTGGAGTCGCGTATAAATGCGCTGATATATCGAAACAATATTAGCTTGAGCAAAAGAAAGCAAAATTTATTGATAATATTTCCTAAAGATTAGCCGGAATGAAAAGAAGCGGCTTCGGTTTCTTTCCATCTAGTACTGCAGCTGAGCTTGATGGCGCTTTGACTTCCTACAAGCGTCGCTTTATGATGCTTAAGGGGCCCGCTTCCGGTTGTGTGGTTAGCTTTCACATGTCACCTTTTTATTTCCTTGGGAATTTGAATTTCTCTACGCAAGACCCAGTTACGCGATCACGGAAGCGACCTTCTTGACTTTGAATCTATAAAACTTCTTCATTTTACGTGATAAGGCGTTGCTTGAGAAGTTTGTCAAAGCTGTATCCCTTTTCCTCCAAGCGATCCAACTTGCGACCCCTAAGCCCACTCCTTGTTAGATGCGAGGATTGAACACTTTAGCGTCCCGGGTGGGGTAGAACTCCAATTTCCGCACCTTGCGAAATCACCGCCCGACCCGAAGGCCGGGGCAAATGGGGTCTCTCTCTGTTGGCGATTCGGGTAGTGAGTAACAGTTATGCCCACGAGAGGCACACGGGAACTTTCCTCTACCTATAAAGGGGCTATTCTCTAACGAGAACCTTGGTCTTCAAACTATGGAGGGAGAGTTTGGTTGAAGTTGCTTCAAGCTTGCCCGTTAAGCTGGCAGGGTGGGTGGCTGAGGGTGAGCCTATGCTCTACCGAGGAGTCCATCTGAGAAGGCTTTAAATGTAGGAGTGGTAAGGAAGCTGGGCTGGCCATTATCACATTATGAAGGCGAGGAGGAATTCGAATTTCCGGTGATTGACAACTAATTTCCAGAAGAAAGGATGCGATATTAGATAGGATTTTTGGTGATTTGAGGGGATAAAGGTTTTGCCTCCACCCACTTTGTGAAAGGGAAATAGTCAATTGCGACTATTAAAAACTTCAATTGCGAGCATACGCCACTTACTTGAGGAATGGGCATGTAGAGCTCCACACGAGAGGCCAAGAGAGCGAGCGGCCTTTACTTATGATAGGGGTCAAGTGGTGGCGGGTCTCCTCTTACGGACTCTATTTGAATACTACTCGATATCTGCGTCACATTTTTCGGGTACCCAAACTCTATATGGCAAAAAAGCGTCTTTAGACAAAAGGTTGGCACATGTAATAGCCTTACCGAGAAAAGGACCTTATACTGCTTGAGGAGCCTTGTCACCACGATGATCCCTGCTATTCCTCTATGAATTTTTCTTAAGGATATAATGCTCGCCCGAGGAAAAGCCTTAAACAAAGCATTTCGGAGAGGCTGAGGGTAATAGGATCTTTTTATAAAAGTTGCCCATCTATATATCTTTGAAGCGGGTGGATCGGGGACACATTGATTTGGCGAGAGCTAGCTTGCAGATTTCACGATGGAAGAGTTCCATCCCTTATGAGATTAGTCCAAGCCGGTAGCGGGGGCCCGCTTGCTTCTTCCCCGATGTCGAGGCGGCTCTTCAGGCCGGAGGCGACACTTCAATTGTTCTTACCACCAAATATTGGATATTGATAGGGTTTTCTTTGGCGGATGGCCCGTCGAGAGGTGGCTAACTTGGACAAAGAGAGTGCAGCTTCTTGGTTCTCGAGTTCACGGAGTGCCTTATTGATGATATAGAAAGTTTGCAAGAAAACTCTTCGCATGGTACATTTGTTGCCGCCCATAGCTTTGTACTTCACCATATTCTCCTCTGGAGTGCCTTGAACTCTTACGGTCCTTATGGCCTGATACTAGGCTGTGGAAGTGATGGGGCATTGACACCTGTAGGTCTTGGACTCCAAGGCCTCGAGCAAAGATGCAATCCTTCCTATTCTTGCCCTGCATATTGACTAAGCTTCATTGTTGGTAGTCTTAAAGTCAAATTTTAGAACCGTTTAGGGGTACTCCAACCGGAGAATTATCGAGGAAGGATTATCCCTACTACCCCAATATTTTTTGATTCGGTTTTAGCCCATGAGCCATTGGTGGTGCAAGACCTTGGGAGGGCAGTGATCCCCAGCTGTTCTGGGTGGCTCACATGGCACTCGAGGCTCCTTTTGTTTTAGTAATATGGTGGAGCTTTCGACAATAAAATGCGCTAATACTTGTTCCTTAATAGGTACGTCGCTTGGTAAGTACGATATCATGTTCCACGAGCTCCAATGACCTATATTTCATTAGATGTCCGATTCGGTGAAGTACTGCCCTTTCGGTACGATTTGAATTCGGTAAAGTACCTTGTTGATTTGTATGGGAATTTGTTGAAAATACGGGCCAAGTTTTTGGTAGGAAATAACTAAGCTGATGAAGACAAAGTTTCTCTGAGTGGGAGGTATCTCGACATTTCGGTATCTTAAAAGAACGCTAGCGATGTAATAAACACAGCGGCTTACGTACTCTGTCCTCCCTCTGGCTTGTGATAACCAAAATAATTACCAAAGTCACACATGTAAAAATTGAGATAGATGTAGAGTTCCTCCCCAACTTTGGAGTCTAGAGAGAAGGGATTTGGAGCTCTTGAAGATAGATCAACTTTAGCATGTGTGAGAGCCCTATCTCGCACTCCCTCCGGAGTCCCCTTTGTAACTTTGAGTCATACCCGAGAAGGAGCTCAAAGAAAAGGGGAGGTTCTTCCTCCACGGGAATAACCCAAGATAGAACCTCCCAAGCTGGCTTGCAGCCGGCCCCTCCCATTGAGAGAGGCGTTGAATCTCCACTTGATGCTGCTTGAGGGGGATCTAGTTTCCATGATGGCTCGAGGATTTGCTCGAGATTATTTTCGATCTCCCCTTTTGTGTGATCATAAAACCGAGAAAGGAACTTACGAGGTGGACTCCGAATATACATTTTCTTGGAGTTAAGACTCGCTTATCGCGAGGTAGTCAGAGTCGGCACCTCGAAAGTCTCTTGGAGGTCTAAGTGGGGTGCTTGACTTTGGCACTCTTAACTAGGATATGTCCCATACATCCATGTAGGCCTCGACATTCCTCCCAATTTGTTTTATAAAGACTTTGTTTACAAGCCTTTGAAATATTGCTCCGGCGTTCTTTAATCCGAAAGGCATAACTTTGTAACAATATGTCCCCTGGGAAGTAATAAATGAGGTATTTTCCTCATGTCACATGTTTTTACCATTCAGGACACTGATATATCCTAAGAGCAGCGTCTAAGAAGCTAAGCATTTAGGTATCGAGAGGTAGAGTCTAGGAGATTATCTATTAAAAAGAAGCTGAGAGGTAGCAATCTTTAGGGCATGCTTTATTTAGATCGATGCAAAGTCTACACACATCCTCCATTTGCACTGAGGATTTTTCACCAACATATAGATTGGGCCGCCACTACAAAAGGATATTGAACTTCAGAATAAACTACGCTTTTTAATAGTTTGCTAACTTCCTTCTCATGACTTCTAGGCGATGTCAGGTAAGGCGAAGTTCCTCCTTTCGGTCAGATAGCGAGCGAGGCTTGGAAAGTAGGGTCCACTTATTTAAGTGATGCTCTATGCAATCTCTTGTAGGGTACTCGAGGCCTCTCTTCGGCAGGCCTGCAGGCGAAGAGCGTCGGCGTACGTGTGCCTTAGCGATTCCAAAGGAGCTCTTCACGGTGCTGGCTGGCCCAGACTAAGTTCACTGCTCCGAAGCCGCACTGCATTCGCTCGCCGAGGATTTCCTGCGTCGAGAGTAGGGATAATGCGTTCAACTCTTCTAACTTGGTATTGAGTGGTGAGCTTCTGGCTCCTCATCTTCGGGTAGTAGCTCTTCGAGGTTAGCATTTAGGATGCCTTTCCTCGACTCTCCCCTCGAGTTCTTGAGATGGTTCACATAGCGTTAGAGGAGAGGCTATACGGCCGCGCCACTTTATCTCACCGGAAGGCCATTCTCAGTCACGAAAATTTGGCATCATACTGGTATATTGAGGGCGACTCAGGAACATGTTCAAGGATGGCCTAACCATTATAGCGATTATATGAAATTTGGAGGGAGACGCGAGCGACCAATTAAAGTTGACCATGGAAGAAGCTTTAACGGAGGCGGTTTTTTGAGGAGTAGCGAGGAAAGGTTATGACCCTTTCACGGTTGAAAGGGGCTCCATCAGTTTCCATTATTGGGGACTTAGTTGGCTTTAGATTCTCCGTGCAGCAATTTTACAGATTCCTCTGAAGGCACCCAAAAATGATATCAAAGCCGAACTCCCGTTTGGGGATTACGAGCACCCTATGCAGATCATGAAGACTCCCCACTTTGCCAGCCTATCACCAAAGCATCATCGGTGGCTGTGAGACTCCTGAGTAAGTCTCTCGGCCCCGAGAAAGATATCAATTCCAATTAGGCGCGGGTATTGCATCTTCCGGGTGGGTCTTCCCCTGCACTGCTCCTACCATCTGCATAATTTTTTTCTAGGAGCATCAGGAGGAGATTTCCTCCATAGCTGTGGTCTTGACAAAGAATGAAGAGTAGGGGAACATCCTCCTTGGAGTGCACTTAATTTGTTGCAGAAAGCGTAGGGTCACTCTTGCGGTCCGGCTCTTGTGGCGGTGAACCTCGAGCTTCCCGAGCCTCGACATTGCGATGAGATGCCCAACTGATCCCTTTAGTTGGACGCAATTAACTTCGCTTGAGTGACTTTGGCTTGATGGTAACTTCCACAAAAAATTTCTACTCCGCTTCATGGTCCTAGCAGTAACTTTGATGGGATTCGTTGTAAGATTTTTTATGCGTATGTGCATCAAAAATATTCTCTCCGGATTTGTTGAGGGTGGCTGTAGGTGTGTACCTCCACCTCGGTTACCTGTGGTCTCCTAGATTCCTCGGGATTTAGGCTCTGGCCCGCCGTAGTGGATCTAAGCTAGCCACATGCTCTAGCTTTTTAACGAGGCCTTTGCTCCCTTGTGAAGCACCTCAATCTTTATATACCTTCGGGACTCTTCCTCTAGAGCTTCCCTTGATATTTTGTAGGCTTCTTTGACAATTGAACCTCTAGCGGGTAATATAAGACTATGCCCGCCATTAGCTCGGATAGATCCAAAAGTGGATGAACACCGGCCCGAAAATTGGTGATCAACAGGAAGCCCATCCCGGCTAATCTAACGTCGCCCAACAACCATAATGGAGTCGAGGTGGGAAATTAGGGAGGTCTCTCTATTGAATCTATCCAAGTAGTCTTGAGATCTCTCTCCATCTCTGCTTGCACCGGCGAGTGAGCATCACGGGATTCTTATTCGCCTTCTGCACCAGTGTAATAGATGGAAAAGAGTTCAATTAATTGTCTGAAATCGACTATGGATTCGAGCGCAAGCTCTCGAACCAATCATAGGCAATTCCCCTAAAGGGTCTTCTTGAGCACGCTACGACATAAGACGACCTCGGTGGAGACCATTCGGCTATTACTCGATGCGCAAAAGAGTGTACAAAGCATAGGCTTGGTCGCTATCGGGTAATATCCTCATGTAGAGGCCTTGAAGCGAAAGGTAGCCTCCAAATCGTTAATATGCTCACAGTCGTATGGAACATGACTCAAAACTCTCCTTGATCGCCACCGTGGAGTCATGTCCCGGGAGCGATTGTGTGCCTTGGGTGAGCGGTCCCTCGCCTTGATGACCGCCTAGGCGGAGAATGCCCTTAGAGGGGCGGTCGAGGCGTAGTATCGCGTAGGGAGAGTATTGTCTGGGGAGCTGCATCGTGAGGAAAATCAAGCACCTCTAGTGTAGTTCACGGAGATTCAAACCTCTCAAGGTGATTTCTCTTCTTCCATTCCCTTGTGCCTAATCGGAGAGTGGTGCCTCACCGTGGGGCGTGTGGCGAGGATGGGTGGGACCGCAGGATTTAAGAGTAGCGATTGGCCTCGCTATGCATAGGGACTCCATGGC
This sequence comes from Dioscorea zingiberensis, assembly GCA_026586065.1. Taxonomy (NCBI): domain Eukaryota; kingdom Viridiplantae; phylum Streptophyta; class Magnoliopsida; order Dioscoreales; family Dioscoreaceae; genus Dioscorea; species Dioscorea zingiberensis. Next base: position 84,531 of record JAGGNH010000171.1, read on the forward strand.
GGAGGGTGAACCGGAAGTACTAAGGCTTCGGTGTGGCCAAGGGGACATTCTTTATCATTGCCGCTTGGAGACATGATGCTCTTGAGGTAAGCGATTTGCATCGCCTATACGTGGCCTGGGCAGCCTCCTCGGCTATTTATCCTGGAGGCTTAGTCTGCACAAGATGGAGGATCCTCCCACAGCTTGGAGGAGCTTCCCTGGGGTGAGTGAGTCACCCAGTTGGGATGTCTTATAAGCTGGCCGGGGAAGAAGGGTGGTGGTTACTGACTCACAGCTGCCTCGTGTCTCAGCTCTATCTTGATCTCCTTGTGGTTGCCATGACTTCTTGGATCAAGTCCCCATAAGGCAGTATCTCTCAAAATGTTAACGAATTAGGCTGAAAATCTCTTTGAATCTAGTTAACACTTGAATTTATAAGGATTTTGGAAAAGAAGACTCAAGAAAAAGGTCGAAGATTCTTGAGAGAGAATGAGGAAACGAACACCAAGATTTTAATGGAAAACCCCACAAATCGTGGAAACCCTGATGGGTCTCCATGTTTGGAGAAAGAATTCACTATGGCGCAATTTCTTGGTACATAGCATGGGAAGAGAAAGAATGGATGTTTCAGTGGATCAAGTCCCTTTATAGGTGTGTGGTCTTGGCTATTTATAGAGGCTTCAATCGCCCTCCTCAGCCTTTCCCGCATTGATTGTGATATTCTTCTAGAAGAACTTGGAGGCTCCTCAGTAATCTCCTCTCGGGTCTTTTCCTCCTCAGTATAGTGCTTCGGGTTGTTGGTGAGGGCATAAGCCAAACCAAACGATAGGGCAAGCATCTCTTAAATCCAAAAGAGTGTTGGACTTGTGGGTATCCAAGAGGTCCTAGCGAGGTTGCGGAGGTGAGCACGCCTTTCATCGAGAGGAGGTCTAAAGCCGTAGAAGTGGGTGTAATCCAGCTTGATGGAATTGAAGGTAAACCTCCAATGTGTCATAGTAGGTTCCTTCCATGTGTCACCTCCGAATTTATCCTTTATATATATATATATATATATATATATATATTCTCCTTATGCAATTTCACTAAAAGAAACTACTAAATTGCATTGAATAATAATGAGTAATATTTTTATTGCATAACGGCCTAGAACTTTGCAATGGCTATTGTATATGGACAATGGAAAAGGTTGAAGATAAGTAGCGGTATAATTATTTAGCTAATGGCTACGACAGTGAGGGGAAAATAGATCCCTTGATAAATTTGCATGCATAAAGATATTAGCACCCAAAGTGCTATTAGCGTGGAAGTAGTGACTCGGAACCCTCCGTCTCTTCCAAAATGTAATTTAATGATTTTTTTTTTTAGTTAGGACATCTCATAAGGTAAAGTAGCACTTGTGTTGGCATTATTTGACAACAGTCATAACGAGAATGCAACATCGATAAGAAAGCTCTCATGGGCAAAGTGGGATTACATGAAGATACGTATGCCATGATAGTAAAGAGAAGACCTATCCAGAAGACGCGGGTAAAGATGAAGTGACAGAGTCAATTACACCTAAGATCACCGTATGGGCTCATTAAACTTTGATGATGGAGTCATCTATGTTTCAAATGAAAGAAGTGGGTAAGAAGTCCTAAGATAAGTTGCACCTAAGAAGATATATGAGGACGGAATGACTGTCATTATATTGATTATGAAAAGAACAAGCTTGTTTCCACAAGAAAGGTAATAAAGGGTGGCGGGTTTGTATTGATTATGGGAAGCTTAACGGCGCCAATCAGAATGGATCACAAATTTTGGGCATACCTTTTCATACTAAATGCTGAGCCGACTAGTGTCATTCTTACTATTGCTTTATGGGCCGGATTTTTGCTGTTATTTTCAAATCCTATGCTCGTCTGGAGGATGCGTGAGAAACCAATTTCACCTACCTTCACTTTTTAGCACTCTGGTATACCCGTCATATATGCCTTTTGGCCTCTACAATCTAACCCTCTACTTTCCAAAGATGTATGCTCTCGATTTTTGAAGAATTTGTGGAGGACATTATGGAAGTATTTATGGATGATTTCTCCGTTTTGAGAACTCATTCGACTTATGCTTGCACAATTTGGAAAAAGTATTAATCATATGCTTAGAAACCAATTTAGTTGGGAAAAGTGTCACTTCATAGCACGAGAAGGAATTGTCCTTGGTCATAAAATCTCACATAAGGGCATTGAGGTCGATAAAGTGAAGATAGAAATAATCGAAAAACTACCCCCACCTACATCGGTCAAGATTGTGCGAGGCTTTCTATGGTACGCGGGGTTCTATAAACGCTTCTAAAAGGATTTTTCCAAGACTGCCAAACCATTAACAAAACTTCTTGAGAAGGATGCGTTGTTTAACTTTAATGCAGAATGCCTATCCGCTTTCTCCACATTAAAGGCAGAGCTCACGCAAGCACCAATAATGATAGCTCCTGACTGGAATTTACAATTCGAACTGATGTGTGACGTGAGTTACTATGGAGTAGGAGCAGTCCTAGGCCAAAGGCAAAACAAGCACTTTCATTCTATATACTACGCTAGTAAAACCCTCACCGATGTCCAAGAGAACTATACAACAACAAAAAAGGAACTCCTCGCTGTGGTATTTGCATTCGTTAAATTCCGCTCGTACTTAGTTTTATCTAAGGTCATAGTTTATACAGACCACTTGGCACTACGCTACCTCCTAACCAAAACGGATACGAAGCCACGATTAATCTGATGGATACTGTTGCTCTAGGAATTTGATGTGGAGATTAAAGACAAACGGGGGAGCAAAGATTTAGCAGCAGATCATTTATCTCAACTAGAGGACCCACACAGCGGGGCATTAAGAGATAAAGATATCAACGAATCCTTCCCTGAAGAGCGTCTATATAGTATACTTGTACAGAATGAGGAAGTGAAGGCAATGAATGGGGACACCGAACCCTCCTTGTTTGCAGATTACACCAACTATTTAGTTGCAAAGAAACTCCTAGAGGATCATTTGTATTCCAAAAGAAAAAAAAATTCCTCGCCAATCTTAAATACTACATATAGGACAACCCACATCTGTTTCGAGTTTGTGCTGACCAAATACTCTGGAGATGTGTATCCAAGGAAGAAGGTTGGAAAATCTTAAATCATTGCCATGCAGGACCAGTTGGGGGACATTATCGCATAAATAAAACAGTAAAGAAGGTCCTTGATGTAGGGTTTTATTGGCCCAAGTTATTTCAAGACACTATGGAGTTCATATGCCAATGCGATAGTTGACAACGAGCAGGAAACATATCCCGCAGGGATGAGATGCCACAAAACTCAATCCAAGTATGTGAAGTATTCGATATTTGGGGCATCGATTTCATGGGCCCTTTTCCAAACTCCAATAGGAACAAGTTCATATTAGTTGCGGTAGATTACATCTCTAGATCGATAGAAGCGCAGGTATTACCCTCAAATGATGCCAGGGGTGTAGTCATGTTCTTGAAAAAGCTATTCTGCAGGTTCGGCACGCCTAGAGCCATTATCAGGAATCGAGGTGCTCACTTCTGCAATGCCTAATTCGCTAAAGTTCTCAAGCTATATGGAGTCATTCATCGCACTTTAACCCCATAGCACCCCCAAACAAGTGGACAAGTGGAGGTGTTCAATAGAGAACTCAAGCTCATCTTAGAGAAAACAATTGCATATCATTGGAAGGACTGGTCCAACAAATTAGATGATGCGTTATCAGCATATTAAATGGCATATAAGGTACCCACGGGGAGCACCCCATATCATTGTGTGTACGGGAAAGCATGCCATTTACCCATGGAATTGGAAAACAAAGCTTATTGAGCTTCCTAATTCCTCATTTGTGATCCATCTCTTGTAGACGATAAATGGAAGATCCAACTAAACCAGGTGGAAGAACGACGATGTATGTCATATGAGAACTTGAAACTATATAAAGAGCGAACAAAGCAGCATCATGACAAATTAATTTAACAATGAAGGCAATGCATAGAAGGGGACCAAGTGTTATTGTTCAACTTCAGACTTTGATTTTTCCTATGAAAGTTACGTTCATAGTGGTCAAGACCCTTCACAGTTACAAAGGTTTACCCCTATGGGGTGGTGGAAATTTCACACGAAGCGAAGGGAACATTCAAGGTTAATGGACAGTGGCCAAAGTTGTATATAAACAACAACACTCAGGTGGAAAGTAGTACGCCTATTAGATTATTTGATTCTCTATGAGCAACGAACAGGAATGTCAAGCTAATGACATTAAACAAGCGCTTCTCGGGAGGCAACCCAAGCTCTCGCAAAAATCTTTTCTTTTGTTAGTATTCTTACAATGGTCATTTAGAGATAGTTAGCTACTACTTCAAATAAGTGATCTACATTCACACTCCATCGGAAACCTAGGAAGACTTCCATTGAGCATCACCAGGGTAAGTTTCGCATCTTAAAAGATTGGACAGGGTGAGTACATTGGATGGTAACTAATACAGCTTCACAAGGGTACCTTACAGGTCATGGTGCGCCTGTACCAGTCCGTAAAACATCATATAACCTAGAATACGGCCCCATCAACCCTTATCATTGTGGACAGCTGTGCGCCTGTAAGACCACCCGCACGCATCAGCCAGCGAGCTTAGAGTGCGGAAAACATGTTACTTTCCCTATTCACTACCCCACAAACCCTAGCCGCCCTATTCATCCATCTTCCCTTGATTCCTACCCCACAAACTCGCAACCCACCATGACTTGCCCAATTTATCCATACCAAAAAGAGTTAGAGGCGATCCGCCTGGAGCTACATCGAGCCGTTCAAGCCAACCAACAACTGTGCAAGGAACAACGACATATCCGAACCGATCAGGACCTTGCTCTCGCCCTTCTTCGCGTGCGCACCTCATCCTCTCCGGCTCCAAGCACCGACCAATCCCATGCAAGCAACCCCATTGGCATCGACCCTGCGGCTCCTCCCAAGTCGACCTAACATTTCATCATACTACACCACCCCGTTCCCCTTATGGATTCGACTTACCTTTGTACTAGTTACCTAGAATCCATCCTCATTCCACACTCTTTCGATCTTGTACTACTGATCAAGGGACTACCTTAATCAAATTAAATAAAGATATCTTTTTACTATGCGGTTGTGCATTTTGATCTCTTTATGCTTGCAAGTTTCTTGATTGAATGTTGAATGGCGGCCCTTCATATATTGTCTTTCATTTCAATCACGAAGTTGTCACACACTCCCTCAAATAACCGAGGAAGTCTCAGTTTGCCCATCTCTTAGTTTTATTATGTTCCCATCATATACATATTTTATTGTTTACATTGAGGACAGTGCAAAATTTTAAGTATGGGGATGGGTAGACATTTGTAGAATTCATTGTATATATTGACAAATTAATTCATTGCAAATCTTTAAGTATGGAGATAGTAATCCAATGAATTCATTGCATACTTTTGTGTAAATGTATGTTTAGTGTACACCAATGAAGGCATGTTGAAAACTTGTATTCAATTTTGTTTTACTCTTAGTTTTCACCATTTGAGCAAAATTTTAAAAAATTTTGCTTTGAAACACTTTGGACACTTAGGGAAAATCTTCATGACTATTATTTATTCTCTAGTGACATTAGATAACCCATGATCATGTTTCTTTTACTTAGACTGTTAAGTACTACTTTCAATGGCTCCAAGAGTTTTTGTGGCACTAGTTCAAAACTTCTAGCCCTTATAAGTAGAGTTGTAAATATCGAATAAATCTTTGTACATATAAGCTATGAAAATAAGAACCAAGATAGTGCTCCTCTACTCTTGGTGAAGAAGTAAGCTCGAGATTTTGGCTCCTAATTAGAGTGTCTCTCAAGCTGAAAAGTCATTTATGAACATGAACGCGTGTATGTAGTGTTGTAATCTTTTGAGTAGTTGGGTGTTCCGGTGCCTAACCAGTATGTTCATCCCTTAGAAATGGAGATCTACACTCTATGTTAATCTTTAGTTCTTCTGGAATGTCAGATCCATTAGGGATGCCCTACCGGGATTCATGTGAAAAGAAAAGAGAAAATTCAAAAATTGAAAAGAAATATACAAAAAGAAAGTTTACTTTTTCTTAAAGGGCTAGTTGCTTTGTACTCAAGACCTCAAGAAACCTCTAGAGTCCACTGAGTGTAATACTTGCCATTCTAAGACTTAGGAATATGGTGAGTGGAGTGAAACTCTCATCTCGAGATATGCCAAGATGTGTCAGGAGATTGACCTAAGTTCGAAGGATTGAAATAGGAAAAATGCACATGTCAGTGGTGAATGCTTTGAGGGGAATGAAATGCAAATATCTTATAACCTAAGGTTGAACGCTTCTTACGTCTTTAATTTTCTATCTTTGTTAAGCGAGGACAGCAAAGCGCTTAAGTGTGGGGATATTATGATAAGCGTTCAATTGATCATGTTTTTGTATGAATTCCTTTTACTATGCATGTTATTTTGAGTAATTTTAGCCCATTGATACTTAATTAGTGTTAATTCTTAATTATAGGGCATTGGGGAGCTTCAAGAGCAAAATGGAAGTAATTCAGCATAAATTGAAGCAATCTGCAGTATTTCTGAAGCATTGCAGCCCATCATGCACCCGCTTGCGTCCATATGACTGGATAGGGCAACATTGCGGCCGTACCTTCAACCGCAAGACCTGGAGAAAGGCTTACGGGAAGTCTTACGCCTGTAAAACCGCCCGTACGCCTCGTGCTGAGATGAGACCTAATCCAAGTTTACTGCTGATTTGTGTCCGGATTGGACTGATTAGGTCTAGAATAGCATGTATTAACCTACATCCTATAAATAGTGAACTTAGGGGTTTTGAGAGGAGGCTTTTGGATACTTGAAAATTAACAATCTATTGGAGGCTCGACCCTTCTTCCACCTTGGAGAGAAGGATATTATTGAAGATCTCGGAGCAAGGAGGTGATAGCTACCATCAAGGGGATACTTTCCACCCACGCCGCCAACGGTCCTCACCAACGGTGGAGGGAAGGGCGTTTCATATTATGTTTTTTATTTTATTCTTGAACATAGTGTTGGATTTGTATTCTCCTTTGATGGGGAACTAACTTGTTAGATACTTGGGCATAATGAACCTATAGATTTATATTTGATTTGCTTGCATGGATTCTATTTTAATTGAATGTCTTAAATATTTGAGAACATATTCGATGTTTTGCATGGTATTGATACTTTAAGTTGCGACATCCCTAAGTTTCAATCTAGATCCATAGAGTGGTAGATTTTCCCTCTTGAACCCTAGATCTATTTCAATAGGTGGGAGTTGTGAGCACGCCGAGATATTGGGTGTTTAGGAGAGTGACTCTTTAAGATTGATTATTCCCACAACTCTTCCAATATTGTGTGTGTTCCCTAGACATACTCACGAGAGTAGATTAGTAACTTGACTCGACGGAGGGAGTGAAAGCATTGTAGGAATTCTTGGTCCAAACCCAACATTCATCAATTGGAAATCCATACTTGCCCTAATTTAAGAGTATCCGAAGGTTATTCATAGCCCGAGTATCTCCTTTTTTATGATTGATTGCCATCACAACTTTCATCAAGTCTCTCTAAAGCCATTTAAATTTCAGTAATTAAAATAGGAATTCGACAACCTTTGGATAGGCTAGGTGGCAGATAATTAGTTAAAATAGGTGATTTATTTCTCTGTAGGCTTGACATCCGACTTTCATGGTCAACTTTATTACTTGATACGACCCATGCACTTGTGGTTTAAGCATAAGAATTAGGCTCGAAGCAACAGCTACCGCCGGCTAGGCTGGTCTCGTTCGACTTAATCAGAGGGAGAGGAGACAGGGAAGAGGAACTGATGCTTGGCTGGTTGCCTCTGGCCTAATCAGAGGAAGAGGAAGAGGAGTCAAGGAAGAGAAAGGGGCAGAGCTCATGGTGGTGTGGCTGGACGGATGCTCGCCGGAAGAGCTCAGAGGTGAGGGCTTGCTTGCCGTGAGGGTGCTCAAACGGTGAAGACCCACCGACCGCTGAGGGAAAAAGGTAGCGCTGGCATGCTATGGTCGTGGTGGACGGTTGGTGCTCCCGGATTTGCAGGTGGGTGGCTCCGATAGGTGGCGCTCGCCGGTAGAAGAGAGGAGGGCATGGGTAGAGTTGAAGAGAATAAGGTAGTCCTGAGGTAGAGAGAGGATGAGGGCTTTTCTCTCTCTCTCTCTCTCTCTCTCTCTCTCACACACACACACACACACATTCTCTTATAAAACATAAGAAACTTTTAAAAGTAATAATATTTTAATTAAAATATTATTATATTCAATGATTGTATGATCATGGGAGATATCCTTTACCCTACTAGATCCATTTTCTTCGGATCTGGTCACAATAATTTATAAATTTATTTTATTAATCTTTATTTTATTCTATACTTCTTTCTATCGTGTCACGGGTGATATTATTCTTCGTTTAAGTCCCATAAATCTCAGCTTTTGACTCGGCTAGATATACTTTATCGGGACACCAACTTTTGTCCCGTATCTCCCACTTACTTAATCAAAATTAATTAACACTTAATAAATCTCCTAATTAATTAACCGGGATTATCCTTTCAATCCACATCCAACTATTTCAAGTATAATTGGCCTAGCCTAATACGGCTTTCTCTGGCCCAAATATTATGATCGGATTTTAGATTCATAAATTCCGATTCTTCCTTAATTGAGTTTAAAAGTAATTAATTCATTTTTCATGCAAATTAATCTTATTGAATTTTCAGAAATTTTTTGATTATTTATTTAAAAATTTGGTGTTACAATTTTAACTATTTTTGGAAAGTATCTATAAATAGTACCATGGAGATTTCATAGATTCTAAAGGGGCAAGTGATATTTTTAGGCAGTCATCCATAAAAGGCCAAGCTCAGAGATTAAAGAGGGAGCCACCGGAGTAGACCTATGTGTGTTAGGTTGAGTGGTAGTAGGAGAATCATAGAGTGAGGGCGTTGTGTTGTGAGATGAGTGACAA